>JAFBJR010000509.1:548958-679619 GCA_016785285.1 Brachirus orientalis
CAATTTTATATATATATATATATATATATATATATATATATATATATATATATATATATATATTTAGTGAACCTTGGTTGTGCGAAACAAAACTGATTTTAAAATGTTGGCATTTTCTCTAGGCAACAGGGGCTTCTTTGTACTCATGACCTCATTATGTCTAATAATCTGACTCTGGCCTTGAACCAGGGTCAGCACCTGAGTGTGTGTGTGTGTGTGTGCGTGTTTATATCCCCGTGCTGTGTTTAGTCATGCTGTGGAGGGTGTCTGTCGTTGTTCTTGTTGTTGTTGTTTGTTTGTGTTATTTGTGTCCGCCCCTCCACTGCCACTCGGGGTGGCGGGGGGGGGTAGGTGGTTGTGCTTGTTTGTGCTTAAAAAACAAGAAAAGACCTGATAATTATTCCAAACAGAATGTTGCGCCCACTACACATAATTATGCCACCCATGCTAATTACTGTGTGAGTTATTAACGACTCATTAAACAATTACGGTCGCTGTCAATGATATGCTAATGAATGTCACATGGAACGCGTGTAAAAAGAAACTATATGTGGCAAGGTGATGAATGGAGGACGACACACACACACACACGTTCTTGCACAGCATTCTGAGGGAGGAACTTCGTACTCATGATACATCCCATAGTCCTTAACCATCACAACTAAATGCCTAACCCAGACCTTAACCCTCAAAAACCAGGTCTTAACCCTCAAAAAGCCCTTTAAGGTTGAGAGGACCAGACAGAACCCTGGTCCTCACAAAGACAGCTTTAAATCAAAATTTGTCCTCTCTGCCTACAAGTGCTGTGATTTTTATATAGTATTTAATAACATATTATTATTATTATTATTATTTTCCCATGATGACTGATTGTGTTCTTGCTTTTTTTCTGACGAAACATCAAGTTACCCAGGAAAAACTGAAAAAAAAATTATTAAAGGATAATCTTATCTTATCTTATCTTGTCTTATTGAATATTTAGACATTACTGTGACTAATTTTCATAACCGTAGAATATTTTATAAATTAACAAGGGCCCTTCTGCATGGAGTTTGCATGTTCTCCCCATGTGTGCGTGGGCCTTCACCTGGTACTCCGGCTTCCTCCCACAGTCCAAAAACATGCAGATTTGGGGATTAGGCCAATTAGACCCTCTAAATTGCCTGTAGGTGTGAATGTTGTTTGTCTCTATGTGGCCCTGGACTAGACAGTAGGACTAAGCAGTAGAAAGTGAGTGAGTGAGTTAATATGTGTATAAAAAAAATCTTCGTCTTCCAAGTTTTTTAGTTTACCATCAAAGAGCACACACACAGTATGACAGAGGTTCAACATATACCTCTATAGCACACTTTGTTGAAGTATTACGCATGTAGCCGCTTTGAAGTGTTTGAACTCAGATTGCTGAAATGTTGAAAAATCTCTTAGACATTTATCGTTTATCATGATAAGTATGGATTATGGACCGCTGTGAAAACCTATCTCTCTAAACAAATAAATAATGATAAAGATATGATAATAAATAAATAAATGCTGCACACATCATCAGTCAATGATTAATTAAACACTTTAAAAAAAAAAAAGGATTTTCTAGAAAACAAAATATAAAGTCTATATAAAAATGCTTCTTTATGAATGTTTTATTGGCTATAATGCAGCATTTGCTGTGATATTTTTGTCAGGACCGACCCAAGCCCTAATGGGGCCCTAAGCTGAATTTGAATTGTGCTTTTTTTATCCCCATACTATTGGGGCCCCTGATGATCCCAAGCAGGTGCTCAGTTCACTTATGTCTTGGTCCAGCTTTGCTCAAATGTACCTTCAATTTTTTGTGGTATTATGTTATTATCCTTATAGGGGCTGTTTGTCAAAACAAATAAATCAAAATCAAAACTTAAATTTAATCAAAAGCCCACTAATGCATTGTGGGTATAAATTGTAGGTAGGCAAAGAAATCATAAGGGCCAATTCAGGTTATTGTAGTTTTGTGTGGTTTATTGTCCAAAGCACACAAACAAATAAAATAACAAAAGGACAATAAGTTTAAAAAAAAAAAACATCAACATAGGACCACCCACGTGCATTCTGGTCCTTTACCAGTCATCTGACCTACATTTAATGTTTGATGCCCAAACTATACCCATACCAGTTATATTAAATAACAAATACTTAAAAACCATCGGTTTATTCAACAACAATAGATCTACAACAGAGCTGATGAAAGTACTACTAAATACTAAAAACCAACAATCCAATGGTGATAAAAACAAAAAAAATGATCTACTTAAATCACTAACAACACTATCAAACTTATATATAAATATCTAACAAAATCCTTCTATAACACTTGCAATGTCTCCACCATGTGGATACTGAAATTAACAGATAATAAATAGAAAGAAAGAATAATAATAACAGCTTCGCTAATGCTGGCGAGAATGTGTGTGTGTGTGTGCGTGTGTATGCCCCACACTCTACATCATCATTTTCAGCCCAAGAAAACCGACATGGCGATCGTGAGAAGAAACATTTCCTGACCGTGTAAGAAACAGTAAAGCATGTTCTTTCCTGCTCACACCAAGGTGTGGCTCCATCCATTGTATGTACTTGTGTGTGGAAAGAGAGAGAGAGAGAGAGAGAGAGATGGATAAGGGTGGGCTGGTGGTCTATACGCTCCCACCCTGAGAAGCTGGCACGATGAACTATCTTATTTAAAGGCAAAATATTCCTCTATTTCACATTCCTGGAGTGAGAACCTTGGTCAAATTGATGTATGTGTCCTCCTCCTTTTCCTCCTCCTCTTCCTCCTCCTCCTTCTGGATCCCTCCTTTTTTTCCCCCTCCAGCAGCATTATGGGGGGTTTTAAAATATTAATATGAGAGTGCATTTAGTGGAGAGCAGCTCATTCGGGTATTCTCTGGTGACTCTCTGTTCAGGTCACCAGGGAGCGTCTGCCTGCTTCCTTGCCTGCCTGATTTACTCTAAATGCAACATTAAAGATCCTGCCCTTCCTTTTGGAGGCTGTGTGCATGCTTCCGTCTTTCACTTTTATCATCATATAAGTGTATACATATACATGAGGGTACTGTAAAAAAAAAAAAAGTCACACACATTTTGACAAACAACAAACATACCCATCAAATCCAAAGCAGGATCTCTGTGTTTGTCCGAGTCATGTGATCAGAGCAGCTCCTGCAAACGCTGATTAGGAAAGACTTGGTGTCATATCTGGTTAAAACATGAGACAGACAACACAGTCCTCAGAGACAAACACACACACACACAAGAATGCAGGTTTATTGTCCCCCTGCGTGGAAGCAAAAGCACAGCTGCAGGACATGCCTCCAGGCTACGAGCTTCTTCGTCGTCTTTTTTTTTTTTTTTTTTTTTGTCTTTTTATTTATAATTCATCGCTGTAGAAGTGATGCAGTGAGGTAAACAAAGTCAGAATTACACTTCTCCAGGCCAAACACACAATAGGTCAATGAGCACAGATATATTTATGGAGCACATTAGCGTTTTAGGAGTGCAATCAGCTGACATTATAAGGGCGGGGTTACGGGACATGTGCACTTCATAGGTTTGCAGAGACACTGTCAAAACCAAGTCCAGCTTTTAGCTACATAGTGACCATTCCTGCACCTGTTCTACCTTCACCTCACAATACATCCATCACTGGATGTTTTTTTTTTCTTCTGGCCTCTCTATCAGCAGATGATGCACAGAGATTTAAAAAAAAAAAACAGATACCCTTGATCAAATCCTCCATTTTATCTCGGATTGGAACTGGCACCAAGAGTAAACAGGAAGTTCCCTCCCTGTGGCTGTTAATTTAGAGCAATGGGGAATGGGTACCTTGCTCAGAGGTTCGCCAACACTCGACCTGGTGGGGACCCAAACTGGTAACCTTCTGGTTACAAGCCAAGCTCTACCTCCCACTTGGCCATGGGTTGCCCACATTTTGAAAAAACACAGTACGTCTATTAGCTGCATACTGTATTTACTATTCCATGAGCTGTTCTTGCACAGGCATTACTGTTAAAACCTCACAATACATCTTTTGCTAAATATTTAATAATAATGATGATGATAAATGAGTTCATACAATAAATGGATAACTACATTGTCTTTATTAATCTCTGTTCATAATCTGTGCTTTAACTTCATATTGGTGAAGCTGGTCGTCAACGTGTTTTTGTCAATAAATAAACATAAAGGACAGAATTGAATGAGGCAGACACTATACAGTAGGTTACATGTCATCCACAAAGACACCTGCATTTTCAGCTTTCATTTATCTATTTACATTATATGAGAGCCAGGTCCTGCAGATGAAATGAATTTGATGAAATCCCCATTCATATACTATAATAGTGTTTCTCTATAACATTGGATGTGCAAATGTCCAGAAATTATTTGACATGAAATCAGATGTATTCATTTTATTTTAAGTAAAGGGAAGACAATTATTGTGAACACAATAATGAAGAAACTTGATTATAAATATCTATCCATCCATCCATCATCCGTCATTGACACATCCCATAATTGCTACTGAAAATCAACTGTTTTCTTCAACTTTCATTCACCAGCATCATTTATCATCATGAATATTAAAGCTGACCAATTCTGAAGCCACTTTATTCAGATGTTCTGTATGAAATCAACCAATTTTTCATTACATTTATAGAAAAAAAAAATAGTAAAAGTCTGAGTCTAATTAGGTAAAAGGATGCAAGTAAGGCTATATTTGGTGTTACAGGTGGTAAAAATCCCAAATTAAGCGTGGGACATGAGAGCATCATGGTTTTTTGTTTTTTTTTTACAATGCTGCGTGCACATAGACAAATCTAAAACTGTTGACAGGAAGTTGCTAACCCTAACCCTAACCCTAACCCTAACCCACTTACAGATGAACCCACTAAATGAAAATAAAACCTCCTAAGCAAAGGTAATAAGTAACAGGATAATTTTACATTGATCTTATGAAAGAAGTGCTCTTCAGTCACACTGGAGTCCACTCACATGTGTCGTAATTAATCATCTATTTTTCGTCTAAAGCCATGGTTCTCAAACTGTGGTACGTGTACCACCAGTGGTACGCGAGCTTCCTCTAGTGGTACTTGGAGGAAAGTCAGAAATATTGTTCTACTGTATATGAGTATGTGAACAGAGTGGAGCTGAGGGTTTTTTTTACTGGAGTGCATAGAAAATGAAACAAATATCAAAATAATAATAATAATAAATCAATTAACAATAATTAGTCACCTTATCTCTCACTCCATCTTAATCTAATTTCACTAGAACAGTGTCTGAAGTATATGTGAGGAAGAGGAGGATGATGAGAGAGCAGATTGTCTTATTTACACCACTGTATTTTAACATTGGTGTTAATGGTGGTACTTCGAGGGCTCAGTATTTCCTCAGGCGGTATGAGACGTTGAGGACCACTGGTCTAAAGACCTCAAACTAGTGATCGAGACCTTTAACCTCATGACACGCAGAAGTTAATTTCCCCATTCCAGTTCAGAATGTTCCGTAGGAGCAGGTTGTCGTGACTCTCCAACTGTGTGTTTATACTTTGTGTTGTGCAGCGTCATCCCGTCATGTCATGTCACCTTTGTTATTGTCTACAACACATGAAGGCAGTCTTAGGAAATGATATGAAGAGTGATGCTATTGATCCGGCTCCATTGCTGCTTGTCCCCTGACAGTTAGTTATGAAGTAATGCTCAGTCCTGTCTTAGGATGACCAGGATTTACAAGCAGAAATGAGTGGATTATCATAGTGATGGTGGAGCATCTGCAGGGTATATGGTCAGAACAGTCAATACCTGCTTCAGATGTGTCACACTGAAAGCTTCTAATGATCCATTTCTTCCTTTATGGACCTGCTGTGTGACACTGACACTGACCTCCACTAATATTTTACTCTTCTCTCGACATGTTATTCTTATTGAAACCAATGAAAACAATAAGTGAAGTGATCTTATTTTTATCTTTCTTAAAGTGTGTGTAAAATTACTATTGAAAAGTATCTCTTCTGACTTTGTCACCCCACAGGAAACTGTGTTGCTATGTATCTTGCCAGTTTTGAACGATTTAAAAACCGAGTTTAAATTTGTTGTTTATTTTTTTAAACACGCTAAGTGTTACTTGGTAGATGGGGTGTGGGCTGCACTCGGTGGCTTTGTGGCTCGGTGTCGTATCGGTGTGACGTCAACCGACAACGTTGGCCGCAACACAACAGAGAACAATGGCGGACATACAGCAGCTCTTTTTTGTCTGATCAGTACGATGCTGTATGTCTCAACAAGACAAAGGTAAGCTTTGTATGATAATATCTACACAAGGGAGTGATGTTTTTATGTCGCCCAATCAGCTGACTGTCGTGACCATACTGTAACATTTTACTCTGGTACCCTAAAGGAAGGGTGCCAAAGAATGGAATGGTTGGGCTGATTATTTTGGTACTTTTCCCTAATGGAAACAAACACAAAACAATATGCACTGTACCAAACCATTCCAGTTGACGGAAACATTGCTGCACATACACATGCACACTTTAATGGGGACCAAGGCAGGTTCACTAGTGTTTGAAAAGAATATTAATGTAAATGCTCGATCTAGTTGTTCAACAGTCACATACAGAAGTGACATTTTTACCATTTTAATTGTAGTTTAATGACTTACACGAACACAGAACTGGTTTAGTTACAGTCCTGCTCGCTGTCTCCCTCTGTCTCTATCAGTGGTACTGCAGCCTCACAGTCGGAGTCCGCTCTTTTCTCTGCTCTTCTTCTCGACTTCATTTCCTTATCTTTAGGAATTTTAAATAAAGCTTTTCTACATGTTTATGGTAAGCTGGTAAGCCAGTGATTTTATACGATTACAGCGTTTGAGGAGGAGTTTTGCTAACTATGGCTGCGGAGTGTCATTGAAATATAATTTTAGACACACCTAAAGACATCTTTTAGTCCAGAGGCCTGGAGAGAAACTCTTTTCAGTCTTCACTCCTCAACTGTTATTTTTTCACATGTTCTCAGCCACTACTGTCATGTGTGAAGATAATAATAATAATTGTTGTGTGTTACCATAGACATGTATGGACCCAAGTAAAGAGCGGAAGCAGCGAGTTCAAAAAAGGGGAATTGATGATTTAATTATAACAAAAATATGAATCATTTAGCCAAACAAAAAGGATAACAAAAGGCGAAGAGGCTGGCTGGCTGGCCGGGGTGAAGCCTCTCGAACAGGCGCACTGAAGGGGGAGAAAAAACAGAGGATTAGGGTAAAGTCTCTCAAAAGGGCAAACCTAGTTCTGGCGTGACGGTCGTGGTACCGCGGAGACGGTGAGACGCGCTGACAAGAGCCACAGAGGAAAGCAGGGGTTTTAAGGGTGATGATCAGGTGAAGATGATTTGCAGGTGCGCAGGGAGAGACTCCACCCAGCTGCCCAGTCAAGCCTCCTGCAATCACAAGGCAGAAACAAGGTCGCACAGGAAATGGACAGATCAAAACAAAAGGCAGGAGGCGTGTGGAGCCGGGGAAGGTTGGGTGAATGTTCAGTGAGGGATGGAGTCTGAGCCGCACAGCTGCGGGGTTTATCACCCGGTCCACCTCGAAGGGTCCGATGAATTTAGGTGCCAACTTCCTGGAGTCGACCTGGAGAGGGAGGTCCCGGGTAGATAGCCAGACCCTGTCCCCTTGCTTGTACTCGGGGGCTGGAAGCCGGTGTCTGTCAGCTAGCCGCTGGTTCTGGGCGGAGGTCCTGAGGAGTGCGGCCCTGGTGGCTCTCCAGACTGAACGGCAGCGTTGTAGATGGGCCCGCACGGAAGGTACTGCTACCTCCTCCTCCTGGGCAGGAAACAATGGTGGCTGATACCCGTTGGACGCCATGAATGGAGACACTCCCGTGGACGAGTTGGTGAGCGAGTTGTGGGCATATTCTACCCACGGGAGGTGCGAGCTCCAGGAGGCGGGGTGTTGGGCTGCGACGCACCGAAGAGCAGACTCTAGGTCCTGGTTTGCCCGTTCCGACTGGCCGTTCGTCTGGGGGTGGTAACCAGAAGACAGGCTGGGCGTGGCCCCCAGTGCCCTGCAGAAGGCCTGCCAGACTTGGGAGGCAAACTGGGGCCCCCAGTCCGAGACAATGTCTGAAGGTATCCCATGCAGGCGAAAGACATGGTGGACCAACAGATCGGCCGTCTCCAGCGCTGACGGCAGTTTGTTGAGTGGGACATAGTGCACACATTTGGAGAACCTGTCCACCACGGTGAGCACCACAGTCTGGCCGTTTGAGGGAGGTAATCCGGTGACGAAGTCGACGGCAATGTGTGACCATGGACGGCTAGGCACAGGTAGGGGTCGGAGTAGCCCCGCTGGAGGTCGATGGAGGGCTTTCCCCCGGGCACAGACGGTACACGCAGCCACGAAATCCCGCACATCGGCCGCCATGGAGGGCCACCAGAATCTCTCCCGAAGGAAGTGGAGGGTGCGTGTTATGCCCGGATGGCAAGTCAGCCGGGACGAATGCCCCCATTGAAGGACCTGGGAGCGAACTGGGGCAGGAACAAACAGACGGTTCGGTGGGCCTGCACCGGGGTCCGGTTCGGTCCGCTGGGCCTCCAGGACTACCCTCTCGATGTCCCAGGAAGTGGCACCAACCAGACAGGAAGCGGGCAGGATCGGACAGTCGGAGTCCTCCAGGAGGACCGGGTCGTGTACCCTAGAGAGGGCGTCAGGCTTGGCGTTCTTGGTCCCGAGCCGGTATGAAAGGGTGAAGTTAAATCGCCCCAGGAATAAGGCCCAGCGGGCCTGTCGGGAGTTCAGCCTCCGGGCCGAACGCAGGTACGCCAGGTTCTTGTGGTCGGTCCAGACAAGGAAAGGCTGCTCAGCTCCCTCCAGCCAATGCCTCCACTTCTGAAGGGCGGCAACCACCGCCAGTAGCTCCCGATTACCAATGTTGTAGTTGGCCTCTGCTTGCGTCAGCTTGCGGGAGAAGAATGCACATGGGTGGAGTTTGAGGTCCTGAGGGTCCCTCTGGGAGAGGACGGCTCCAACCCCGCAGTCTGAGGCGTCGACCTCCACGATGAACTGGCGGCTTGGGTCAGGAAGAGCGAGGACAGGTGCCTTGGTGAAAAGGTCCTTGAGGTTCCGGAAGGCGGAGTCAGCCTCGGTGGTCCAGCGAAAGGGAAGCGAGGCAGAGGTCAGTCTGGTCAGGGGGGAGGCCACCTTGGAGTACCCCCGGATAAACCGGCGGTAAAAGTTAGCAAACCCCAGGAAGCGCTGCAGCTGTTTGCGGCTCTGCGGAGGAGGCCAGTTGGTAACGGCCTCGATCTTGCGAGGGTCCGGCTTCACACTCCCACCTGCCAGAATAAAACCCAGAAAATCAACTTGGGGCACGTGAAATTCACACTTCTCAGCCTTGACGTACAAACTATTTTCTAAGAGTCTCTGCAAGACTAACCGTACATGTTGTTTGTGTTCTGTGACGTCCCTAGAAAAAATCAGAATATCGTCAAGATACACAAAAATAAAACAGTTCAGCATATCCCAGAGCACATCATTAATTAGGTTCTGGAACACCGCTGGCGCATTCGTGAGTCCAAACGGCATTACCTGATACTCGAAATGTCCAAGGGGAGTGTTGAATGCAGTCTTCCACTCGTCTCCCTCCCTGACGCGTATGAGGTGATATGCATTTCGTAAGTCCAGTTTGGTGAAAATGGTTGCGTGTGACAAGGGTTCAAAGGATGGGTCGATCAGTGGCAGGGGGTATTTGTTCTTGATTGTGATGTCGTTTAGTCCTCTAAAGTCGATGCAAGGTCGGAGGGATTTGTCTTTTTTAGCTACGAAGAAAAACCCCGCCCCGAGAGGAGAGGACGAGGGCCTGATCAGCCCAGAGGCCAGAGACTCAGAAATATATTTTTCCATGGCCTCCCTCTCAGGGCGGGAAATGTTATACAGTCTGCTCGTGGGGAGTTTGGAACCGGGAATCAAGTCGATGGCGCAGTCATAAGGACGGTGAGGGGGTAAGGAAAGTGCTCGGTGCTTACTGAACACCTCACCCAAATCGTGATAGCACCTAGGGACAGTGGTGAGGTCAGGAGGGTCGACAACGGGAGACGTGGGGTGAGACACGGGCTGGGCTGAACGTAAGCAGTGAGAGTGACAAAATGTGCTCCAACTAACTATTGAGGGTGTGGCCCAATCAAGGTGAGGGTTGTGCAGCCTTAACCAAGGTAGTCCTAACACTATGGGGGTTGAGGGCGAAGGAATTAACAAAAAGGAAATTAATTCGTGGTGATTGCCCGACAATAACAGGGAGAGAGGTTTAGTCTGTAATTCAATAGGTGGTAGGGATGAACCTTCTATAGCACAAACAGTGCGGGGGGGAGTCACAGGAGTCAGAGGGATCCCTAGTCTAGTCACCAAGTCTGAGTCAATAAAGTTCTCGTCAGCTCCGGAGTCGATCAGCACCTTAAGTGAATGTGACGTGCCTGAGTGAAACAGTGTGCCTTCTAAATGTAACCGTTTGGAGGAGAGGGGCTCAGAGTCAGTTTGGCTCACCTGGATTCTCCTCTCCCCGGGCGAGCGCCCCCTAGCTGGTCTGACGTCACAAGTCCGTCGCAGATGTCCAGGTCGTCCACAGTAGAGGCACAGTCCGAGGCGGATCCTCCTTTGTCGTTCGTCGGGAGGAAGACGAGTGTTTCCCAGTTGCATGGGTTCAGCTGATTCGGGAGTAGACGAGGGAGCCTGGAGGGTCGGAGTGGGGTCCGGAGGCACAGCGGTAGCAGGTGACGTGGCGAAGGAGGGCCTGGAAAAAGAGCTCCGGGAAAAAGGTGGTCTGAGACTCTTACACTCCCTGCGTCTCTCTCTGAGTCTATTGTCTATACGGACAGCCAAGCTTATCATTGCCTCCAGAGTCTCACACTCGTCTCTGGAGGCTAACTCATCTTTAATTTCATCATTTAGCCCCCTGGCAAAGGCGGTTAACAAAGCTGGCTCATTCCAACCGCTCTCGGCTGCGAGGATGCGGAAGTCTATGGAATATTCCGCTGCTGAGCGGTTCCCCTGTTTGAGACCTAGTAACCTGGCTGCGGAGCGGCTATCCTTAAATGGTGTATCAAAAACTCTTATCATCTCCTCGGAGAAGGAATCGAAGGAATTAAGTACTGGTGAGTCACATTCCCATAACAAGTTTATCCATTCTGTAGCTTTGCCTCGAGCCAGGTTAAACACAAAAGCTATACGGGAGCTATCAGAAACATACGTGCTTGGCTGCAACTGAAAGACAAGTCTGCACTGCCGGAGGAAGCGTTTGCACGCCCCTACCTGTCCATGGTAGTGGTCCAGGGTGGGTATGGGTGGCTCACGGGCGAGCTGGGGCCCCCCAGGGGGTGTAGGCAGAGGCGGAGTGTCCAGTGAAGCAGCTGTCGGCGTCGGAGGAGCGATCGGGAGAGGCACTGCATCGGGCGGCTTCTGCGTCAGGTGCGTGATGCTGGCTGAGAGTGTCCGGATAGCGTCCGTAATATCGCCTAACACCTGCTCGTGTCGGGAGACGGCGGCTTCCTGCGCGGAGAGTGTTTGTCTTAGTGCGGCGGCTTCCGCGGAGTCCATTGTCTAATTCTGGTCAGCGCGTACTGTTGTGTGTTATCATAGACATGTATGGACCCAAGTAAAGAGCGGAAGCAGCGAGTTCAAAAAAGGGGAATTGATGATTTAATTATAACAAAAATATGAATCATTTAGCCAAACAAAAAGGATAACAAAAGGCGAAGAGGCTGGCTGGCTGGCCGGGGTGAAGCCTCTCGGACAGGCGCACTGAAGGGGGAGAAAAAACAGAGGATTAGGGTAAAGTCTCTCAAAAGGGCAAACCTAGTTCTGGCGTGACGGTCGTGGTACCGCGGAGACGGTGAGACGCGCTGACAAGAGCCACAGAGGAAAGCAGGGGTTTTAAGGGTGATGATCAGGTGAAGATGATTTGCAGGTGCGCAGGGAGAGACTCCACCCTGCTTCCCAGTCAAGCCTCCTGCAATCACAAGGCAGAAACAAGGTCGCACAGGAAGTGGACAGATCAAAACAAAAGGCAGGAGGCGTGTGGAGCCGGACCCTGACAAATAATAATAATAATAATAATAATAATAATAATAATAATAATAATAATAATAATAATAATAATAATAATAATAAATGTCTGCATTTGCTTTACATGCACTTTTAAAAAGGTCTGATATGCAACAATTGCAACAATTAATCATTACTGGCTGAAGTAATTGTGACGGCAGATGCCATGATGCCAATCACCAGTGAGAACATCTAATCAGTCAGTCACATGGAAGCAACTCAGTGGATTCAGGAATGTGCACATGTACACACATCAAGACAATCTACTGAAGTTTGAACGGAGCATCAGAATGAGAAGGAAAGGCGATTTCAGTGACTATGAATATGGATATTTCAGAAACTGCTGATCTATGGGCATGTTCATTCTAAACTATGTCTACAATTTACACGAGGAAAATAACCCAGTGAGCAGCAGTTCAATGGGAGAAAAGAAATGCCTTGACCTCAGGCATCAACCAGAGGTCAGAGGAGGATTACCAGGCTGGTTCATGATGAATTAAAGGCAACAGCAAATCACATAACCGCTAGTCACAACTAAGGTCTGAGAACGACAGTCTCTAAATGCACAACATGTCAGACCTTGACATCAGCAAAAGACCACACCAGGTGCCTCTCCTGACACTTTATTGGGAGTCCTGTGTACGTAATAAAGTGATCTATGCTCAAGTGGGACTCATAATCAAAACTCACATCATATGCAAGAGTTTAAAAGAAAACTTAAACAGGTCATGATTATGAGCCAGTGCATTATAAATACAGTGTAGATGCACAATTGGTGTGATCACTCCCCTTGAGCCAGTGAATGGCAACCAAAGCCCTTCATTGTGATGAAGAGGGGGTTCTCAGACAAACGATATTGCAGAGAGGATGGCGTCTGCTGGCCCACATTTATCAAACTGTGGCCTAAATAGAGATAAGAGGGAGCGAATGATAGATGGAAGTAGTGTGTTAAAATGGTGGAGGGAAAGCTGCGGTCTCCTGTCTGTTAGGCTCGCGGCCTGAATCCCAGTGGCATTCAGGCATGGACTACCTTTTTTTAATGTGTGAATTCTATAATAATGAAAATGAAATGAATATGATTTAATCGAGTGCAATTTCCACTAGTACTACCGCTAAATGCATCCACACGTAGCCACCATCACAGACATATTTGTTCTTAGCATAAGATTATTTACACTTAAACCATTTAAACTATCATCATATCGTAATTAGGGGTGACAGTGGGCCAGTGGGAGAGTGAGTCCTCTTTCAAATGGAAGGTTGTGAGTTTGAATCCCGCCTCCACTATTGTTTACATGCCGATGCGTCCTTTTACCACTAGGATTTAATGCAATGGAGTTGTGAAGGGAACTGAAACTTGTACTTGGTGCAAACTAAAATAATGTCTCTTTAAGGTCTTTTTATTGTTATTATTTAAATAAAAATGTGTGCGTCAGGGTGTTTCCTATGGACTGAACACTGTGATCAACTGAACTCAATCACAACGTTTCATTTGATTGGTGCTCAACAGCAGATTACTACATGACTTCACTGCTCACTCCCTGCTCTCCGGGCACTTGACATAGTAGTCTTTCATTACAGTCCACTTACTGTACGTGGCGCGTAGAGTGAAAGTGATGAAGAGGGATTTGTAATCTGAAAATTTGGTCTGGATTTCAACATTGGCTCTCACTCGAAAAATCAAAAGTAGCAAATTATGGTGATGATAATTGCTGCTATTAGGCTGATGCAAACTGAATGGAGGCTGCTGCTTGTGCTGTGGCCGTCAAAGAGCATAATGACATATAGCGAAAAGGCAGAGTCATATGTGATTTGTGTAACGAGTGTGTGGTGAGCTATATTAAACAACCAGACAGCATAAGGCTGAGAGCTGGGCTGCTCTGCAGGTGCTCAATAATTAACTGCATGCTGCTCACAGAGTGTCACTGGTGTGGTGGAGGAAGTCAGGCAGAAAGCTGCACTGTGAGTTTGTGTGAGTTTGTGTACGTGTCAGTGCATGTGTCCTAGTAACACTGAATCCACCTCTCCTGTCACATAGCGTACTTGTTGCAACATTAGTCCCTTGTGTTCATTACCATGTCCCTCTGATGAAGGCTAATGTGCCATCCACCACCACACAACGCTAATTCCCGTGCCCAACATGAAGGAAGTCCCACAGCACATCAGGATGGGGGGTGGAGCAGAATCGTGGTAGCCTTCGTGTCGACATTAAAGTTTCAGGTCGCGTGGGCCTGTTTTACATGGCTGCTGATTCCCGGCTGATGCAGAACTGGAAGGCAGCCATGGGCAACAGCATGTCAGACATCTGACTGCCGGTCTCCAGGTACCACGGCGCCACAAACAAGTGTTGAATTAGACCCAGTGGGACTTGAAGGTACATACGCTAACATCACCCTGATGCTGTTAAAATGGCTGTAGTACATGACAACTCAAAGATAAGCACTAGCAGAGCCTGCAACTGTGAAAATGCAGTCACACATGCAAGTCCACCTCCTGTTATGGGTGATCATCATGTACTACTACAAAAATGCGCAATTGCTTTCACAGAGAATTATTATAATTTAAAGTGGGAAAAAGATAATAAGAAAAACTTAAAAAGTTAGATGATGACACTAAGACAATATGAGTAATAAATAAACTGTAGTTTATAATCACTGGTGAAGTAAATAATGATAATAAAGGTCCAGTGTGTAAGAAATAGTGACATGTAATGGTGAGACTGCAGAGTGCAATCACTTTGCCAAGAGTGTCAGGGGACTATGAATATATAGATTCTTGTATAATTTTAGCACAAAAGTAATGCAGCATTCCATTTACATTGGAAGTCAGAACTAGGAGTGATGTCACCCCCACACTTCACCACATTCCAGTTAAAAGGACAGAAAAATGAGAAAATCTAATGTATCTTGGGCCACTGTTAGCAATACCAGCCAATGCTTACATGGTATTTTGAAAATACAAACATGTCTGTGTTTGTACAAACAGTCCAAAAACATGCAGATTTAGGTTAATTGGACACTCATAGGTGTGAATGTGAGAGTGAATGGTTGTCTGTCTCTATGTGGCCCTGTGATGGACTGGTGACCTGTCCAGGGTGTACCCTGCCTCTCGCCCCATGTCAGCTGGAGCTAGGCACCAGCGCCCCCCCCACGACCCTCAGTGGATAAAGCGGTAGAAAATGAGTGAGTGAGTGAATATAAGATGTTACGATATTAACATCTTAGAATCCTGAACATCCCCTCCTGTGCACGTGACCAAATAATCTCAAGCTTGACTCTCTTACTTTATTTCAAAACCGTAGTCTACGCATCTTCAGCAAAAAAGGAAAGAAAATTGAACACAGTGCTGGACAAAATACTAAACTAAAAGCTATAAAACAGAGGTTTACAAACCAATTGGAGACTTTGGTACTTTTAAATAGAGGATCTTTAAAGCATTTAGCAATCCTTTGTGTTTATGTTAATGTTGCCTGTGTGAGACCTTTTTTTTTTTCAGTATGCCTCTATATTAGAGAAAATAATTTCTGTATGTTCTGTTAGAGCGCAGTACTCCTACTGGACAAAGTGTTTTGTTTTTTTATGTCAGAGAAATAAGTTTGTAATGAGAAAGCAGCCTAAAGTCCCATTAGCCTACTTTCAGTACCTTTCTTTTGACTGGCATCTGGCTGAATCACACACACACACACATGCAGCCCACCCATACAAGTCTGTACATTAACGGCTGAAATGATATCTCTTCATTAAAAAATCGTCTTACTGAATGGACAATCCTGGGCTTTGTGAATAGGTCTCTTCATGACCAATACCCCACCAATGCGATGAAAGATGGGAATAAATGAAACATCCAAATTGATACTTCAGGCTCGAAGAGCTTTGAAGTGCTGTTTTCATCCCATTTTGACCAAAATAAATGTGTATTTTTATTATAGCATGTGTCGGGAGGTTGCTAATGGGTTTGGAATAAAAGACAACATTTTGATTCAGCTGGGCACTGGTGGCAGAAAGACCCTTTTTACTTCAGCTCATTTGAAAGCTGGAGCGCCGCTGCTCCCCTATCATTGGTTGATCAAGTCAAAGATGACGACCCACTCAGTGTTAATGCTTGTCTGCAGCTAGAAGTGATCCCCATGAACCAAAGCAAAAGCATGACTCCTTGCTGAATAGATGCAGCGTCTTGTTCTGCTGCCTTCAGTTAGGGATCACAGCAACATGTCCACATGAAAGGCTACGAGTGGCCGGCCAAGGCTGCTTTCTCCTCCTCGGGAGCACATTTCACTGTACCTGAGGGCAAGGTTATTCACAAGCAGGGACAAGTCAAAGCTGTTGAACAAAGCTGAGGAGCCAATGAATGGCTACTGTTAGCTCCAAGACATTCTACCCAGCCACAAAAATGTCATCGTGCTTTATTGTAGCTGAGGAATAAACATGTCATACAGTTCCCCGCAAAACAAAAAAATAAAAATGGATTAAAACAAACACAAAGTTCTTTCTCTGCTTTATTTGAATGAGAAGGGGGCATAGGCTTTGGGTTATCAATCCCACTCCTCGCTTGATGTAATAGGCTGTCTGCGTCATGACACTGATGAGCCCTGCAACTCTATGACCCCGTTCAGACCGAGAATTAACATCCCTCCTCAGTGATCGGATCATGTGCAGACTGCGGTAAGTACAGATCCAAGGACTCCCTATCTGTTCTGAATGCATCACAGAAAATACACATGTGACCACATTCCTGAGCATTCATGAATGCACTCTGTTAGATTAAAGAGACTGCCTTCTCAGGTGATGTCAACTGATTCCATTTTATTTTTGCACGAATCAAAACCCCTGCTTTAACTATCCATTGCGGAACCTCTATCACCCCCCGTTGGCTTTATGAGTAATTACCAAAGCAGTCTGCAGTCTAGAGAAGTAATTATGTCTTGTGTGCTGTGAGTTCCTAAGGTACTTTCATATGTTATCTGTTCTATATTTGTCTTTTAACGTATAGCAAAACTTGAACAAACTGCACCCAGGAAGCTTAATTGGAGCTGTTTGGTGAAGGGAACAGCAGCAGCTGTGATCGGGGCATGCTTGATTTTCTTAGCATTCTGTTGGCATAGCACACATTTTCACTATCACAAAATTGTATTAATGAGAAGCAAAAATCATAAAATATGGTTATGACATTTTAACATTTTTTTGGTGTTTTCAGCCATAGTGCTTCCTCCACCTCTTCCTCACTTGCTCAGCTGACAATGGTTTGAATAGTTCTTTAAAATGCAATAATTAGTGCTAATTATTGGGCACTCAAGTTGCCAGGTAAATTCTGTAAATTGAACAGAATACAACATAATGTAAAACCAAAACAATTTTTTTTCCTGGGAATTGGCATACATACAACAAAAATCTGTAATCTGCAGAAAGCAAAATATTGTATCAGTAATTACCAGCATTGTTTTGGCTAGTTTATTCCAGTATAAGACATCCAGGACACGTCAAGGACAGGTATTATCGATCATATTTAAAGCTGTCCACATGCAATCAGACCACCATGTGATATAATAAGTGGAAGTCCAGCCTCAGGTAAAAAGGAAAAATATATTTATTTATAAAAAAGAACAAAAATGCAAGCCAGGGAAAAACAAACTATAGGCAAAGAGGCTGGCCGGCTTGCAGGACATAGATGGTGTAGATGGACAATAAGATCTATACACCAAGGCTGGAAGCCACATGTGGTCTTGAGACATTCTGCAGGACACTGAAGAAAGAAGATTTCTGTTAAGGTTCCTATGAAGTGGACCAGGTCATTGTCATCGTCCGGAGTTAGCTGTAAGCAAGTTAGAGCAGAACTATGCAGGATTTGGACCCTAATTTAACAGCTTCAGAGTCATTGTGATGGTTAAATATCTTGTTGTCCCCCTCTTGTTGTCCAGCCTTGCAAGACCAGGGCCACTGTCCCCCGCACACACCTATAGCTAGGTACTCACAATGAGATCAAGGCAGTGATAGCGTTATTTTAAAAGAAAAACGCTGTCGGAGGAAGTGAGGAGGAGGAAACAACTGTCTGACTGATCAAGGGCCACACACCAGAAAACACTGGAACACCTTTTTTTTTTTTTTGAAAGGCGAGAATTGAAACCCACAGAGGCATGAAAAATGGATGGACATGGCTCCACAGCATGTGTTCGCCGGCTCTGTTGAAAACAAATGCACACGGTCAGGAGAGGGGATGGGAGGAGGGAGCGACAGTGGTGAGGTTTTCAACACTCAGGATAAAGAGGTAGACAATGGATGGTTGGATGTTCAGGATGGTGTTGTAAACATATGAACTCTAACCTCTAAACTGTAGGGGGAGCTCCGAAGAGGAAAAAGCAAACAGATTTGCAAAGTTCATTCCGGTAAAACTTTACAGACACAAGATATCACTATATAGTCATAAAATCTAACAATCTTAATAATATGCAGAATGATAAAAAAAAAAAAAAACAAAGCTATAATATTTTCAGCATTCGGCAATAAAGCTGATAAAATAACCAGAGATATGTCACTCCAAGTCGCTTCAAATTGGGCAAAACATATAAACCTAAGAATGTCTCATTTAATCACCAAGTACAAATTCCCTTAAAATACGATTCTAAATGTATTAGAATCTAATACATTTACCGAATGTTTATGTCTAAAGCAGAGGTGTCAAACTGATTACATGCAGCCCACCAATTAACATCATGTTATAATGAAAGCACCACCACCGACTTCCTCTTCCTGTAAACACAGCACATGTGGCCAAAGCACAGCTGCCACTGAGGTGAATATAGAATATAGAATCCAGACTATAGACAGAATATTAGAATATATAAAATACAAAATACACATTATTATTATAATAGTAATAATACGACATTGGTTGTATTCATTAAAAATGTATTGCATGGTGTTTTAATTACAGTTGTCCACATTATTATCATTGACTTATTTTTATATTTATTTCTCTGTTTTCGATGTTAATAGATTCATCTTGCATCATAAATATGCCTTCATTGTGAAGTACACACCATTCCACATCAAAACAAACACTTTGACTTTAAAAGTCTCTGAACTGTCATCATGAATATCTTTATTGTGATACCATAAAAGGAATAGTGTGTTATAATTTTAATTTCATATTGCCTACCCACTACTCCTTTTTCCCACTTATTTCTTCTTATTTCTTATTTCTTCCCCCAGGTCATTTGAGTTTGACACCCCTGGTCTAAAGTGAGGCTGACTTCTTAGCTGAACCTACATATAGTTGTAGAGTGATTACATTGTAAGCAGCGCCAAACTCAATTGTTCAAACATACACAGCCAGCCTCCTGCAGCGAGATGATTAACACCAGTGGTTGACAGCTTTCATGTAAACACTGTTGTCTCACTTAAACTACTATTTGCTGTTTTGGCAGGGAGCACGAAGCCGACCATGAGAGCTATTTACGCTGTTCTCGAAACTTCCTATTTTATCTCTTGCAGCTTCTGAAGGGCTCTTGAGCTCTTTCACTGTTTGTTGAGATGAAAAATGGCAGTGAGTGCTTTCCTCAAGGTCTGCATTCACTGTTGTCTCCATTTGTCAAACTCTGGCATCTTTATACACCATCCAAGCCCCAAAATGTCAAATGTTGCTTGAAAAGTTACTTCCTCCGTTAGAGCATCATAAATTTTGTCCCTTTTAGAAGGGAAGCCAGCAGAGCGTAAAGGACGTGGGCCCCCCAGCCCCCCACCCCGAGCTCATTTAAGGGCTTTAATTTATGCCTGTTCCCATGGTAACTATCTCCTTGGTCTTTGCTAAAGCAGTCAGCTCTGAGGTCCATTAGTAACTGTATCGTCTGCCTGTTGAGAAAATGCATGTGAATGAGTGCAGCCAGGCTGGGAGTCTAAACAGAGCATCTGTCAGATTGTCATTTTGTCACCTTTAAGTGATGCCTTTAAGTTTCCTCAGGCTTCATGCTTTTGAAGAATGTCTTCTCTTCAGGTGCAGGGTAATCCTGCAGTGAATGATGGAACTCTGTTCACTGTCAAAATTGGATTTAGTAAAAACAACAGCAGGTTAAGCTTTACATTAAGATAATGGATGGAGTAAATGTACTCTTTGTAATGGGTTTTAATCAACATGAGAACATCAAAAGCTACATTGTGTAAGAAAACAATTGTATTTTAGATATTAGTGATTTAAAAAATTAATAAAATAGCCATAAAATAAAGTTTGAAATAGTCACTAAAATTGTCACATTTTCACTTTTAACACTCTGAAAATAATAATTGCCTTTTTAAAATGAAATATATGAACATATACGAGTGTACACATACTTGCTACATCACATCATTAACAATGATTTAATGAGTAACAAAATCTTCTACTTTGTAAAATCTGTTTGCTTGGGGTTTTTTTGTTTCCTTGATTTTTTTCTTATATTTTACTGTGTTTGTTCTGTTTTTTTAAACAAGGGACTAAAAAAGTACAGTACATCACAGTACATCAGTACATCAGTTGACACAAAAATATTTATTTTGGTGCTTGTAAAACCACATGTTGTATTATTACGCATTTCCACTTCATTCTGTAATAATACCGCATTATGTGATAATCTGCCACATTTTGCCATAAATCCCTGAATATGATATGTAATAAAATGTGTATAAATTATTATACCCTAACTCTGGAGTAGACACACTGTGGATTGTGTATAAAGTAAAAAAAAAAAAGTGACCAATTTTCTCAAAAATGTGCACAACAGAAAAGTGAAGTGCCGCTCTGTATGTGGAGGCGCAGTAAAGACTGATCCTTGTTTCCTGTGAAGACCGGAAACCAGAGAGCAAAGATCCACAGTATTTCTGCCCACCAATGATGATCCAGCATGAACTCTTATTATGTTGGACTCATTATTAAGACAGGATGTGAGCAAGTAGCCGCCTGTACATCCACTGTAACTCCAGTCGCTGAACCCACTTCCACTGCGTCCTGGTCCCTGCTGCAGATTAATCAAAAAACGCCATCGTCTTCAGCTCTGAGCCCAGTGAGGGATCAACACCAGCCTCAGCAGGTCACATAAATCCATAAATCCAATGTGTATGAAACAATAGAGAGAGACCAGGAGCAGATATATAACAGTTGTATTAAGATATGTTTTTATTACAACAATTAGGTCATTAAATAAGCAGTGGAATGAATTGTTGCAAAAAATATATACTGATATCAATTTTAAACATAGCAAAATAATGATCCGAATACTAGTACTACTAATAATATTAATAATGATCTGGCTCTTGCAGCCCAGGAGTCACAGGGAGAGAAATAAGAAGGTAAGTAATAATGTCATATTCATAGCCTGAGTGTGAGGCTTAATAGTTAAGGATAATAATGTGGTCAAATATGTATTGGATACATATATTTTGTATTTTGATACGTTTCTGTTACGGTTACTTCTACAAAAACAAGGGCAGTCTTTAAAGATCTACATGACACGCGTGAATATAAACTGCATGTTAGACGTAATATTTTGTGTAAAATGTGATATCATTTGTGATATTTTGTGTGTGTGTGTTTAGACGCCCGTAAAGTTAGTTAAATTGGAAAAAAAAAAAAAAAAAAAAAAAGGAGACAAAATGTCCAAAACTTTCTCCACATGTAGAATTTACAGATAGCCATCATTATTAAAGAAGTGATCAGTGGTCTGGCTCCTACAGAGCAGAGTTGGACATACTCTGCAGTCCATAATTTGTTGACAGTGAATCGTAACTTACATGTGACGGTAGTCAAAAAAAACGGCAGCATTTTTCTGTGCAGCCTCCTTACAAAGCAGCCACATGCCAACAGTAAAGAACACAGAATGCTGGATGCCCTGGATTGTTTACTGGTGTGATCTCCCGCTATTCACGTATACGTGATGCAGAAGCATAAATATCCATTGTTCCAAAATACAGTTTGAATGAGCTGAATTGAAATGAGGCTTAATTCAGAACCACTGTCATTAATGTTACTTCTTATGAACACATAAGGATGCAGTGGGAGGAGCTAGGGATGATTTTGTCCAACTTTTGTCCGAGTGGCAGTGGGCAGTAAAATCTGTGCATTCATCGTCAGTGTGCAGCAGATGCGGGCTAATCCAGTTTGAAGTGATCTACAGGAGCAAGCTGTCCTAAACACAGCCTGTTGATGAGAGGTGTCAAGTAACAAAGTACAAATACTTACTCCTTACTTACTTACTTAAGTAGAAATTTTCAGTATCTTTACTTTACTCGAGTAATTCTTTTTCGGCCGACTTTTTACTCCTACTCATTAAATTTTCACGCAATTATCGGTACGTTTTGCTCCTCACATTTTAAAAATGGCCTCGTTACTCCTATTTCATTTCGGCTTGTTTTCTTTTGGGCTTGTCATCGTTCAAAAAGACAAATGGCGCCATCGTGGTAGAGTGAATTTGACTGTGGTTGGATGATAAGTATAAACAAATACCATTCTGACACGCTATTGATTTATAGGCGGTCCATCGCACCTGCGCATGACAAATCACATAAAACTTCAGCAAGTCATAGCAGATAGCTGTATGAAGATGTCCGTGGTAGTGAGCCGAGAGGATTCGAGTGATAGGCCTATGTCCCAACCAAGCACCAGCGAGGAGGCCAGTAGCCAGGAAGACATTTTAATATAATATTAGTCATTATGACCTTTATAAAAATCTTTTTTGGTTCAAGTAGTTTTGAAACCAGTACTTTTAAAAAGCTTGAGTTGACACTTCTACAGAAGTCTTTTTAAACCCTAGTATCTATACTTCTACCTGAGTAATGAATGTGAATACTTTTGACACCTCTGCTGTTGATCTACAGGAAGTGACACGTGTTAGACTCAAGGCCCGCGGCCCGCATCCAGCCCACCACACAATTGTATTCGACCCATGAGGTAATATGTTACATCTTTCTTGCTTCCCCATTGACGCAACTATTAGCAACAAACATCAAGTTATGTCACCTGTAAAAGAAATAAGCAAATGAAATGTGCACTTTGAAATCGAAGAGCCAGAACCAGTAGTCATTTGTATTTTTCTCCCTCACTTTTAGCTTTATATGTCTGGTTAAAAAAAAAAAAAAATTTACTGCGGAAGTTATCCACCGCAAAATATTCTTACTCTTCTACATTTATGGTCTTTTGTGAGGCTTCCAAGTGATGTGTTTATAAAGTTGATGTCCAATGTTGATATTTAGCCCGTCCTAGGCTATTCCATGTGTCAATTAATTTTATTTTAAGAAAGTGTCCATTGTGTTCACCATTATATCTTAATATGACACATCTTTAATTTCAAATTTGTTTCTTTATTTAATCTATAAGAGTTTTGTTTCTTAACCTCATCCAGCCCTCGACTTGGGCACAGTTTTTATTTGTCTCTATAATTAAGTTTGACCCCCCTGCTCTAAGTCATATATTCTGGAACTGTCCCAGATTACCCAGATTTTTGGCTGACATATTTAGAACCTTCTCTTTCATATGTAATACAGATATTAATGTCTCTTTCCAGGTGGGATACAACTATCACTAAGTCAAACAGAGGCTGTAGGATTTTATACATTATTAGCCAAACTATTTATTCTCTCTCTGCCACCATGTAAATGCTTAGCTCAAGAGGTGATTTCTTACATTAAACAGTGAAAAGCATTTTCGCATCAAACCCCACCACCTAAATTCCTTTGTTTTAACATTATTATTCGTGAAACACCTGCCATAAAATATTAACATTGTGTACTTCCTTCAAAAAAGTATATTCATTGCACTATTACAGTATTCACAAGTTAGTGTAGCTTAATTAATTCATAACTGCAAATAAAGTAGGCAAATACAGGTCACAAACCCGATTGGGACCCACATTGTCAGCCTGAATATAACCTTTATGGGGCCCACATGAACATGCTGGCTGGGAAATTAAAAAAAAACAATTTAATATAAAGTTGCTTCCTAAATTGTGGCTGATTAGTGGGTATGGTCACATCTCCCAAGACCCATTTTCCTAACTAAAAAATACATTTCTAATAACAATAGCTATGCTTACATGTGCAAAATCTCCTTATTCTGCAAAAAGATTTGTTCCAGCTGGAATTTACAATTCCGTCATGGATGATGGATGCAACGTTAAATGATCGGACTGCGTTTCAATCAGTCTGTTTTGACATGTGCAGTGTTGTCTGACTCTTCAGAAGCAGTTTCCGTCGTAAACAAACGCTGCACGTGTCTGTCTCATTCTCCTCCTCTTCTCTGACTATTGTGTCTGTTCATTATTCCTATTTTTACATGAAATATTTTTTTTTCCCCCGATCAGCCTTTTATTCCGATTAATTGTGTCCATGAAAACATAGCTATTGATACGTTTTTGATTGATTATTTAACTATAATCCCGTTATTGAGCGTCACCAGTGTGATTACACACAGGTCTGTCAGGGTTGCAGTCCAGGAGGCGCTACTATCTGTGATTGTAGTATTGCCACATGGTTTAATTGGAGGGCCCTAAGTCTGGAAAACATGTGCAGCACTCATGTGGCTCGCACTGTAAACAAATACCCATACAACACCAATTAGTGCTGTGTGAATATGAGGTAATGAGCGGCTATGAGTGAAAGACCACACTTCACCCTAATGGCTGCCGCTGCTGACTGCAAACAACAGCCCGTTAGTGTAGTGATGCTAAAAACTATTGTTTCATAATTGCTCGCGCAACCTTGGCTACAAAGAGCATTGTATATACATAAGCACTGTTTAACAGCTGACGCGAAATGTGGCACTTGTTGACACCGTTAACGGGTTGTTTGGACAGTGGCAGACACTGGGAGAGCTGTGTTCACCGTGACGTGGTATATTTGCTTTATTTTAATATAATAAAGAAATAAAAGCAAAAAAGTCAGCCATGATCTGCAGTATACATTGTAGTGAAAATACTGGATATGTTCTACATATGTTTGAAACAACACTAATGGGGCTTTTCCATTATACAGTTCTTGCACTTGTCATGTCCAAGAAAAAGTGTTGTCTCATGTCTATGTTGTCTTGTGGTTTCCTGTTTTCTCTTGGTTCCATTGTTCCCGCCCTTAGAATTACCTGTCTCCGCCTTGTCTTATGTCAGAGAACCAGCGCTTTATTCGTTGTCAGGTCATGTTGTTTAGATACTTTGTTCGAGTGTGATTTTCTGTTTGCTTCCTTTTTTCATAGCCAAGCCTCTCAAGAGTGATTTTACTGTTTGTTTATTCTGTTTTTCAGTCTAGCCTTGGTTTTGTGACATTTTTGATTACTGAGATTAGTGTAGAGTTTTTCCTGTGTAAAGAGCGATTTTTATTTCTGTTTAATAAACCTTTTTTTTGTAACGTTGGTCCACGGAGTTGTGCATTTGGGTTTGGGTCCATAGTTCGGTCGTGACAGCACTACTCAGCGTTACTAACGATGGTACCTGGTACTTTTCTTTGTAGTACCTGCTCTGATGAGGTTCCAAGCGAGCTGAGCCGATACTAAAATGTGAAGTGCACAGACTGCCGGCCAGTGACTGGCAGTGATTGTCATCACTGGAAGAGTCATGAGCACAATGTCCGACACGAGAGTCAAACCCGCCATTTTGAAAAACTAGCGAGAGCATTCCAGCAACAATACATCACTGCTGTCTGCAAAAATACACCGCGGTATGTCAACAAGGTGCAGACGTCCCTGTGTTTGGCGGCCGACAAGACGATCCGGAGAGAACCGGGCACTGTATATCAAATAATGTCATGGAAGTGACCCTACAAATGTAGAGGAGGTAATGGAAAATGATGTACCTGATACCAAGCCAAGTAGAGCCGAGTAGTGCTAGAACTGTATAATAGAAAAGCGGCATAATACTCCAAATAACATGTTTATTCCTGCGTCTAAACGGGTGTTTCACCAGTGGCAATGCGCGTAAAGGGTAACTAAACCACTTCTTCTCATACAAATCTGCCTGATATGACAGATTTTTAGCATGCCAAAGAAGTGGGCTGAGAGCTGAGTGGGGGAGAAGAGGAAGGAGGGAGGGGCCTCTCACTCGCTCACACCACGCTTCGTACTATGAGCAGTAAAAGCAACAGCTCCAGCTTTTAAAAAAGGGGGAGGAGTTTGGTACAACCAGCCTCACACTGATTGGACAATAGGGTGCAAGAGTAGACTAAGAGATAAGACGGCAAAATTTGAATGCTGTAGCTGGTGTTTGGCCAGGTAGGTAGCAGTAATAATTTCAATATTTACACTAAAAAGGTAATTTCAATACTGAGATTTCCTCTCGATCAACAAAAAAAAAATTATAAAATACAGAAATACACTGGTTTCTGTTAAAAAACAAAAAGTGGTTAAGGGGTCGAGGTACACTTTAATTAGTTAATTAATTATCACTAGTGGGTCAAATTACTCTTTTAATCAGCTACAGCTGATGACTGGAGTGAACACAATGATTTCGCAGTGATTCATTAGCTTTATTTTTTGCCAGCAATTAGCTATTTCAGGTGCAACGCTACAATATGGACTATGGACGTTGCCATTAATGTTTGTAGTGAGAAGTCCATGATGCAAAGTCAATAATAACCTCTACATGGTATTTTGCACACACAAACAGCGTAGCAACATGTCCACGGACAACAACTAAACAGCACTGTGTGCACGACTGTTTAATGTGAAACAAATATGAAAGAAGTGATATTAACGGTGGACGGAGCAGTGTTTATGGGGTCATCTTGGAAATCTGAGCTCAGGGGAACGTCCCTTGAGCTGGGAAATTCTTAGTTCTGACTACAAATAGAACACAGCATTAAAGCTACTTTCAGGGATGTCTTCTTTTAGCTTACTTCCTGTCAGTTGCCTCTATTAGCAGCCCCTCCCTTTTTGGTGATATTGGGAATCTACAGTATTATTGATAGCAGTGATGGAGACATTTATGGTTGTTGCATTGTCAGTGCACATCAATGTGCTCTTAGGTCTATGCAGTATCAGACTCCCCCCTTCTTTGATCAGCTATTATGATTTCTTAATATTCTGCAATCTTCTAAATTCTATTGGATTTATTTTCTTTGGGGTCTGTCCTCTTTGTGAGCTTCTTCCTGTTTGCCAGCGTTCCTGGGTTGCCAAATTCTTCAGATGTGACCAAGGTCTGTCCAAATTTGCTCCAAAACTTGTTTCCTTTCTCTAGGATGGACCTGCATCTGTGAACCACCCACAGTCTTGTGTTCATGCCATTTTCACTGATACTAATATTGATAGTAATATAAATATCAATTGACGTCAGTAATTGTAACCATCTGCCTCTCTATTACAACTTCCATTGTTCTACATTTGTTTGTATTTTACGTTTCCTCTACTTGCAGATTGGATGTTTGATTGTAATCTGCTGAACTTGTTTCTGTACATGTTTCCTCTGGGTTGCTCCATTTTTCCCCTGTACAAGGGCTTTTTGTGGCATTTTCCCTCACTCGATGTGAGGGGCTAAGGATAGAGGGTGTCACTTGCTGTACAGACTGTAAAGCCTTTTGAGGAAAAAAAAAATCAATTTATATATTTTATTCAAAGCTGCTTCAGAAAGATGGGTCAGCCAGTTTAGTTTTTAATTTTACAAACATCGGAACCTTTTGTTCTTCACGTCATTAAATCACTGTCCGGTGGGAAAAAAAGCAGTAAAAAAAAGCAGTGAAAACCTTGTGTAGTCAAATGTGATGTGACTTTCATATCATGTATTATCATATTGTGTTCAGGGTTGTGTCTACACTGCCACTGTGCATACAGTGTATTCAGGGGGAAGAAAATGGAACATTTTTAGGCATATACTGTTGCTAAGCTGTTAAAGAAAAAGGCATTAAAACAAGATCACTGCCAAAAAAAAAGGCCAAAGAAGAGTGTACATCTCGTAGAACCACCACACAGTCTTCACAGTTTTAGCGTTAGTGTTCCTCTTTAGTCAGAGTTGACATTTATAAAATAAATGTAGCTTATTATGTGGCTGTTACTATAAACCTATCATCCGTGATGCATCATCGTACAGGCTCAGCTGACTCTGCTGCTGCTGCTGCTGCTGCTGGAAAAACAACAGTGAATTGTTTCTCAGGGTCGAACCTGTGGTAAACCTGACAAGCTGCTGAAGAATATTCCCAGCACATGAACAAAAAAAAGATGTCATCTTCACGTCCAAACTGACCAAAGCTGAATACAGTGCTGAGGAAGGAGCAATGTCCAGAGGAGGAGGAGGAGGAGGAGGAGGAGGGTGTGAAACAGCAGCTCTGACACAGTCACACACGTACTATACGACAACTACTCGCAATGCGTGGGCCGTGACTGTACTGCAGGTGCACCATGAAATGTCAATATAAATAATTATGTATTTTTCATTTTCAGGTTTGCAATTAAGTTTTAAATTGCTGCAAAATATGCACATATAGATTCGAAGAAATGCTTCTTTTCAGTAAAACAAAACAGACTATTTTGAGGTATTGTTTTCTTTTATCTGACCTAGTACGGCAGGTGCCACTGTATTTGTTGATTTTAATATGTATCAAAACTCGTGTTTTTTTTTTTAAGTGAATGGCATGATTCAGCGTTCTTCGTGTTGATGTTGGGTTTAATATTGTGACCCTCAGCATATACAGTACAGGCCTAACATTTCATTGTTTGCAGTCTGTCAATTCACCTGTTTTGAGAGTGAGCACTTTGTCATGCAACATTACATGGAGCCCAGTTGTACTAATCATATGCATGTATGAAATTAGATGTAATACAAATAAAATATATGAGCAGATGCTACAGCTGTGCAAATGTCTCATATTGACAAATATTGCAGTTTTATGTAATTTATAAAAACAATATATAATATATATCTACAATATACAGTAAGTATGGATAGTAAGGACCATTTAGCAGGTTGCAATTCAACACATGCAGTTGTAGGCCTTCAACCTTTTTTTCTCTCTGTAATTGTTACATGTTGGTCTTTTTTTTTTCTTGTACTGTTTGTATCCGTGACACTTTTGCAGCCGCTGTTCAGTCAGACTCCGTGTGACTCCTGTGAGATCAGATTATAAAAGTGCACTTAATCCCCACTGTTATTTTCCAATATTACTAATGTAGCTGTGTTCTATTGGCTGACGCTGACAGATGTCTAAACCTCGTCAATCCGATCCCCGTGATACCCTCACTGTTGTTATCTGTGGATATATAACACACACATGTTTGTGCTTCTATCAAAGTGAGGACCCTCGTAGACATAATACATTCCCTAGCCCCTTACCCTAACCTTAACCATCACAACTAGATGACTAACCCTAACCCCAACCTAAACCCATTTCTAACCCAACCCCAAAATCAGGTCTTAAGCCTGAAAAAGCCCTTTTAAGGGATGACAAAAAGTGAGAACCAGCAAAAATGTCCTCACTTTGTCAAAACGTTCTCACTCTGTAGGGTTTATACGATTTTTGGTCCTCACTCTGCAGCAAGTACAAGCACACACACACACACACACACGGGATGACACATTCGGGTCAGCTGCTTTATGAAACACTTGTGTTCAAATATAGCGTGAAATATCTGTGTACTGCAAATTGACTTTCTGATCAAACATTTTAAGGATTTGCACATCGACAAATTCAGCCATTAAACTCTTACAGTAGCAATAGCAATAAAAATACAGTAATTAATACCATCGCACATATTATTGTTGTAATTATCATGTATATCATGCACTAATAAGAACAAACAAAAATCTCACATAATGTCTGACAAAAGCGTTATTGTATTAACTATTTGCGTTACTTTAACTTTATATTTGAGTCCAGTCCATCACAGGGCCACATAGAAAAAAACAATCATTCACTCTCACGTTCACATACTGTGTAAGAGCTGAAGGTTCATGTTTAGAGCTGCACTGACCTCTGCTGGACAAGCTGTAGCAGTGCAATAAGATCCTGGACTTCATTTTCTTTTTCTTTGGGGGAAAAAAAAAACTTTGGAAAGACTCTACAGAAAATGTTAGACTTGGCTTTTATAGAAATAAGGACAACGGTGTGTTTTTGTTACTTTATCAATCTGATCTTCTTGCCAAATTTCACATTCACATGCATACAGTAGAAGAGAATTGGGTACATTTACAATGGACCTACAGACAAAGATACAGTGCAGTCGTATCTTTGTGCAACAAAATGAAAATAAAGTGCATGCAAAGTAAATGCCAAACCCAGGTCATTTCAAACACAAAGGAACGACCTGCACCTTTTGTGGAAATGCCTCAAACACAGATCCAAATGGTTTATAATCAAGTGGGTATTTCAGTTAACATTAATTAGACAAATGTAAGCCTCCCGTAGTTTCTCACACACCTTAACTCTATATTTCTGATATGTTGGACAATAAAACAAATGCAAACGCCCCGGTTTACACAAACAACACAATTTACTTTCAAATGGAATAGGGCAGAATCAAGCTGTTTCCACTGATCCCACAGACAGTATCGACCATATATGTTTAGAACTCAAATATAGATTTGTTCTGATTTGGCAGACAGTGCTGGCCAAAGCCTTTATGGTGCTCTCTCTCTTTCTCCCAACACCTCGAAGTAACTGGTGCTTAGCATTTATTGATACATGTGGTTACATAGATGTTTTATTTACACCAAACCAGTGTCACTCTTGTTTTTAAAACCTTAGAGGCTTGTAAAATAGTATTACTTTTGACTACTTTTTATAGCACCGATTGGGAAGTGTGAGTGTGTGATGGAAGGGTTGGGGGAAATTGTGTGAGCCTGACAGAGAGAGAGAAAATGTGGGGGGTATGAAGAGGGGGTTAGTTGATGTGTGAGTTTAGGGTGGTTATGGCTCCAGGGAAGAAACTGCCTCTGAGTCTGTTTGTCCTTGCTTTAAAAACACATGAAGCACCTTCCAGAGGGCCAGACCAGGCTCCAGAAACAAATTAAAGGTGGGGCATTACAATTTTTTCAGGGGGGCACACTTACCCTAACCCCAAGGAACTCCACAACATCAATAATTGCAGACAGATAATATCTGTGGGTGTTAATTAACGTTGACATTTCCTTGTTTGCGTGAATTTCCTTGTTCCTCCACAAGGCCTCACAAGTCAGGTGCTCTTTGGATGCAGCGTGCTTGTTTAGTCCCTTTTCTGATTTCCGACTGCATGCTATCAGCTGTGGAAACCAGCTGAAAGTTGGATCACTGTCTGGGTCCCTGTCCCTGAAACATTCTGCATGGGTAGCAGTATGCAGCATCTGCTTGAACTGAATACTCCAGCCAGGGAAAGCATCCATACCAGGAACTGCAGAATGACCTTTTTCCCAGAGAAAAGGCGTGCAGGAAAGCTCTGTATGAGTGGTCTTTGAGGCTTTTCTGTGCCAAGGTCACTAGGCTGCAATGGCCTGTTGCTGTTGCTCGGTGCTGCACCTTCTTCTCTCTAGCTGTTTTAAACCCTCCTAGAATGAATGTTTACTCCAGTGTTACTGTTGACTTCAGTGCTTATGTTTCCAATAGAAGTGATTGACGCTGCTTCCTGCTCGCTCCCATTCGCGTCGTCATTTCTTGTCCTTGACGGTGACCATGGATGAATGACGAAGCCACCCGCTCCCCTCTATCTGTAATTGACCAGCACGTTTCCTTCATTTGTTGGTTGGATTGGTCAGCCCCCCAATGCCTGCCCATGCCTGCAGAGGGCAATAGATTGAACAGGTAGAAACTAAGGTGTAAGAATTTTGTGAGGACATAATTATCCTCTGGAGCCTCTTCTTTTCTGCATGGGTGCAGCTGGAGTAACATATCGAGACATCAGCAGGCCTTCCACAGAGGAGTGATAGAAGAAGTTCAGCAGCTTCTTCTCCAGATTGTTCATCCTCGGGACTCTCAGATGAGGAAGGTTGTGTTTGCCAACCAGACGAGGTGAGCAGAGCTGATGGTTCCAAGGAATTTGAATGTTCTGACTTTCTGCATATATATTTTTTTATGTACCTCTTCTTATATATTTCTTTCTTCTTATCCTGATATGATTATATGTGCATCATCAACCAGAACAAATTCCTAGTGTTGTATAAAATTTATCTGGCCATAAATCTGATTCTGAAATGTAAGATCCGTCCTAATCCAGCCACATTCTTCTGTCAGTTCATCTTAACCATGCAAAGCCACACTCCACCAGCTGGTGGCAGCACTAAGCCATCTTGTTGGTTTTTGTCCGCCACTAAAAGTCAAAGAAGAGAAGGGGCGTGGCAGCAGCTTCATATGACGGAGCTGCAGGAGTGCAGTTGAGTCCTGAGATCTTCAGGTCGTTTTAGGAAGACTGGAAGCTTCCTTAGCTTTTGAACCAGTGTCACCTGTTCCGAAGTAGCAGACTCATTCATGACTGCACAGGTGAGTGTCTTTTCTGTCACGTAGTTCTCGGAATCTTAGCGTGTTTTTAGGCAGCGCACGCCAGTCCTCATTGACATTTCTCGTCAATTTAGCACCGCGAGTTAAGAAAACGTTTAAAAAGCACTCTCATTTCTGCGTATTGTTAAAGCCGTCGTGAAGAGTGACTACTGTGTAATATAATATACATCAGTCTTTTCCGGTTTGTGAAACATTTTTGCCGCTTTGGTGAGAAATAAATACAATTGTAGGTTTTCCATATGGATATCTGTATGAACGTGTGCCTGAGGGTAAAAACTGCTCTTCTCTCCTGAGGAGCACAAAGAAGTAGCACGAGGATGAAGATTAAACTTAAGATCAATGGGAAATCACCCGTTCACACTTAATTTAGTTTAGCAACAGGCATGAGAACATACTGCTCACTGAATTTATAAATAATTGCAGTTAATTTCAGAAATGGAATGTTGGACTGTCTGATATCATTCCTCTCTTACCATATGCTTCTTAGTCGCATTAGCATTAGCTCCACTAAGGAAAAGTTCTCGTTTTCATGCCACCGGTCTGTCAATAATGGTGTATATCAGTAGTTCCATTATGATAAAAATATAATCTTATTTTCTGAAAGCTCCAAACCTATAAAAAATGCTCTTCATTAAAAAAACATCCCTGATGTTTGTTGGAATTTTTAATATTGCATTCATTCACTCATAAGAAGAGCTGCACCGCTTTAGTGATTAGTAATCAACTACTAAACTGTTTTGATGGCCGATTAATACTTGTATTTGTATGTATTTGCTTTCCAATAAAATGAACTTTAGACTTAATCATTCATGTGTTCATCAAAAGTCATATGTCGTCCTACTGAACAGCATGCTTCTGTAATAATCAAAATATCCCCCCCCCAAAAAAAATCATAACAAGATAAATGACTATATGTCCAACATGAGAATAAAAAAAATTCTCTTGTTTGCCATTATCTCAATTAGGGCTTCAACGATTCATTGATTACTAAATTAATCTTAAACTTTTAATAATTGATTTTTTTTAAATAATATTTAAAACAAGTTGTCAGTTTTTTTTCAATGTTTTTTTCTTGTTTCTTTGCCCCATATAAAACAAACAATAAAAATGGAATACTTTTGGTTTATGAACAAAACAAGACATTAAAATATTATTCAACATTTCAGTCAGACTTTTTGTGGACAAGACAAACTTGATTAGTTGAGGAAATAATCAACAGATGTATTGATTATGAAAATAAGCCATAAACTCAACTTCAGCCAGTTCACTCTCTGTTCTGTGCTAAGTGCCACTATAAGGACTCATGAAGTAGTGACACTGGTGACTCAGTTTGGCAGGAAATCAGTTTAAAAGTTTTTACTTACTAATATATTGACACTTTTTACTTATTAATATATTGACACTTTAATACTAAAGTGTGAATAACAATAATCTTGCAGGTCAGGACACAATACAAAGAAGTTGAATGAAGCAGACTGTTTTCAAAAATCTTTTCAGTAAACCTTTCATGTGATCATTAGATTAAACCTCATCCTGCATGTATTTTCCTCTTCAGGTGTTTGTGTTGTACTTTGCTAAAAGTGCAGAACTGACCGGAGTGAAGCAGGAAGAGGTTGCTGCCGTGCCAACACCAATCAGCAGCCAGGACCTTTGGAACCTGTTGCTGCAGCGACACCCGAGGTACAAAGTCAAAAAGAGCTCATCCTCTGCACTCTCTGCTCATCAGAGTGTAGAGTGTAGAGTAGTAGAGTGTCTGAGATTATCAGCTGGCAGCTGTCTCATTCTTAAACACATCGGTTTATAAATGTACAGTGTGTAATATTTAGCTGTATTTATTAGTGAAGTTGCATGTTCCATCTGAATATCCTTAACCTTAGTCTTCCCTCCAAGTTAGGATGGGCATGAGTATTCGATTATTAGCTTCATTTATTAAAAAGTCGATCAGTTTCTGTGACTATTCGTAATATATTAAAAACATTAAAAAAAGCAAATTAAGTCATATATTAAAACAAATCTTTACACTCTAATGGCAACGTCATTTGTGATGCATCTATCACAAGGTGGAGGGAGCAGCAAATATTTAATCACTGGACTTCAATAATAACCGAGTCACCGTGTCTATCATATGTTGTTATGTCCCAGCTCGTTAAGGGGTAGTTAGGGAAGCAACATAAAAGTAAGATTGTCTTAAACAAAATGTGTACATTTATTTTACAAAGGAATGATAGAAATAATGGTACAACAATGCAGCGGCATACGCTGGAAATGGGCAGAGGATGCTGTTCAAACGAAACAAAAAGCAAAAGAAATGGACTCTATAAAAAAAGGAAGAGTTAATTGGCAATGCCAGTCAAACAAACAAGGGTCAGCGCCAACCTAAAGTACTTCTACACTTTGGTTTTGAAAAGAAAAAAGAACTAAATACAAGGGTTAAACAGCATCATTATACCTATTGGTTTCTAACAGTGGGAAATATCTATGGTGTGAGTGCAAAATCAGTATTTCTAAGTTACACCTTAACCTTAACATTAACCATATGCCACTCAACATCTTGTGAGGCGCTTTGACTCTCGGAGGCACCCCTGTGTAGACTGGCAGCCGGCTTCTTGTCACTTTATGTTTGGGGTGGAACCAATCCCTGTCCGGTCCACCTGCAACTCCGCCCACGCAGTCCAATGGCAGGCGAGGAACCAAAAAGACTTAATTTTGCATCTCTAAGTATTATATGGACACCAGCCCCTACATGTAGTGGCTGGTGACCCTAAAAAACAGTTTATACAATAAGGTTAATGTGCACTTTTGAAAAAGTAATTATAATTACTTTATCTTCAATTTCTGCTAAATGAAAATAATTTAACTAAAGTTTTACACACTATATTTCGTCAGACTAATCTCCAGACAAAATATTTGCCAGAATTCTGTTATTATTTACTTTTCGCGCCAACATGTGGTTGAATGTGTTGACTGTGCGTGTCCAGACTGTCTGTGCTGCAGGACCACGTGGTGTTGGCAGTGCATCAGCAGTACGTTGCCATCGGCGACCAGGTGGTTGTGTCCCTGGGGGACGGGGACGAGGTGGCCGTGGTCCCTCCTCTCAGTGGAGGATAGAACACACGGCAGACGGTAAGTGATTGAATTTAGTAAAGTTTCTGCTGCTACGACATGAAACACGATTCCACCTACAGCAGCCGTACTCATCGTCCATCTGTGTTTCCCTCACTTCAGGAAGTTGTGTTAGTTGTGAGATTACATATGAGAAACTCAAGATTCACTCTCACTCACTCATTTTCTACCGTTTTATCCTCCACTGAGGGTCGCAGGGAGCACTGGTGCCTAACTCAAGCTTACACCCTGGACAGTTCGCCAAGATACCTGTATTCTTATTGTACATGTATACAATGGAATCCTGTTTAAAACCCAGCCAAATTCTTGGTTTAAAAAAGTTACAACATATAAATGCAAGTCAGAAGTGCCATCATTTGCTTCGTACATACTTGCTTGGTTTAATTTGAATCCACTGCAGTGTAGCTTTTTGTGTCACTGACAAATCTTTTCTTGGTTTTGTTTTTGTTTTAGAAATGTCGGAGGAGCAGAGGGACGTCCTGAAGCTGAGCCATGAGGCACTGTCTGTACAGGAAGTGGTGGACGCCGTCAACAGCACTTCCTGTGGAGCTGTTTCAGTGTTTATAGGTTTGTGATTTTAATTGTAATTATTTATTGATGGCACCAGAAAAATTTGAGCATAGTCACAGATGTTTCCATTAATCAAAACACTTTACATTTTTAATTTTTAATTACCATTTTTTTAATGTTACGTTTTGGTAATTTTGGCAACTTTTTGTTGGATTGATTTCCTTTTGATTTAGTTTTTTTGGGTTGGGTGGGATGGTTAAAAACAGTGGAAAAATTTGGAATGTTTAAACCTTTTATCATTGTCTGTTTTCCTTTTTGACAACAAAACATGTTCAAAGACAAATCAAAATGTAAAAAAAAAAAAAAAGGACATCAGTCACTGTTAATGTTCATTGTTTGGAACATCACAAAATTAATTTGAGACAAAAGTCAGCAGAGTATATGCTTGAAGGTGGGTTCTCCTTTTTTACTTTTGAGCCACTCTAATGCAATCAAACTATATATGGTGAATTTTTTTGTGTGGGGAGTCAAGTCAAGTCAAGTCAAGTCAATTTTATTTATATAGCCCAACATCACACAACACAATTTGCCTCGAAGGGCTTTACACTCTGTACAGCATGTGACACCCTCTATCCTTAGACCCTCACATCGAGTGAGGAAAAACTCCACAAAAAACCCTTTTAAGGGAAAAAAATGGGAGAAACCTCAGGAAGAGCCACAGAGGAGGGATCCCTCTTCCAGGACGGACAGACGTGCAGTAGGTGTCACATGTACAGAGACAAGTTCAGCAGTTACAAGTTACAAACAAAGCATCAAAAATTCACAGAGAGAAAAGACAAGAAAGACAGGCTGGTTCAAGTCAACACTGAGCCATTGCTTAATTATGCTGCCATAGGCCTAGACTGCTGGGGGAACAGCCATTATGCAGCGAGCACTCTCTGGGGTTGGTTCCAGCTCCTCGTGGGAACCTCCTCAGTGTTGACTTGAACCAGCCCTAACTGTAAGCTTTATTAAAAAGGAAAGTCTTAAGTCTAACTTTAAATGTAGGGACAGTATCTACAAAGTCAAAGATATAAGTAGATGTACATTTCGAGCAAAACGCACAGCGGGTTTTTTTGCATCATCCACTTCATTCACTCGGGGCTTAGGGAAAACTTTGCCTCATACAGTGACACAAAACCCAATCAGCGTGACATTAATGTACACAAAATGACAAATTTGCGTGCGGTGTGACCTCAGCATAAAGAAAGCCAAAGCATTTTCCTTTGAACCATTCAAAAAGTCCCATGACAACATGGCAAGAATATGATGATCAATGATGAAACCTGTTTCATGATGATCATAAAGTAGCTGTGTCCTGTGATATTTTGTGGAAAAAACACATATTGGGGAGAAAGTTCAAAAAATATTTGACACAAACAGTAGCATTTTATTGGAATCATCATTTAAAACTACAAAGTATTGGATGTGTTTGTGTGCCTGTGCAGGTACGACTCGTGAGGACAAAGTGGACAGCAGGAAGGTGGTGGGACTTGTGTATGAGGCGTATGAGCTCATGGCCCAATCAGAGTTCTCTAAACTGTGTGCCGACATCAGGAGGCGCTGGCCATCTGTGACGCACATCTGTGCCCACCACAGGCTGGGGTAAGGCTCTAACACTGTACAACACTGGAACGTTGCTGCAGCTCAGTGTCGGAAGGTTAAAGGTACAGTGTGTAAAATTTAGGCAAGGCAGTTTTATTAATATAGGACATTTCAACATCAAGACCAATAAATTTACAATAAAAAACGAGAAATACAGCAGCAGCGTTACAGATATAAAAGGCATAGTAAGACATTTAAAACATTTAAATAGAGAGGTAAAAAAAAAATAGGGGAGAAAAGAGCTTAAAAGACTTAAAGTTGCAGTTGTGGCTGAGATGCAGTAGATATGATGATTTCATTTCTATTTAAAGGCAGTGGCAAACAGGCAGGCATTCAGGTTAGATTGAAAAGAATGAATTGATGTAGCAGATCTGCACTCTTCTGGGAGTTTGTTCCAGGTATTAAAAACTGAAAGCAGCTTCTCCATGTTTGGTCCTAGTTCTGGGGACACAGAGCAATCCTGACCCAGATGACCTTAGTGGTCTGGATGGTTCATAGTGAGCCAAAAGGTCAGAAATGTATTTTGGACTTAAACTATTCAGTGCTTTATAGACTAAGAGCAATATTTTTAAAGTCACTTCTTTGGCAGATAGGAAGCCAGTGTAAGGACTTCAGAACTGGAGTTATGTGTTCCACCTTTTTGGTCTTGGCGTTCTGAATCAACTGCAGCTGTCCAATGGATTTTTTTGGGAGGCCGGTGAGAACTGCATTGCAATAGTCTAATCAACTAAAGATAAAGGCATGGACCAGTTTTTCCAGGTCCTGTTGCGTCATAAGTCTTTTAAGTCTTGGTATATTCTTCAGATGATAGTACGCAGACTTTGTGACTGTTTTAATGTGGCCTTTTTACAGTGTGTAAAATTTAGCAGCATTTATTAGTGAAGTTGCACTTCACTCTTCCTTTCCAAGTGTGTTGATCAACCTGTGTAGCCTTCACTTAGCATCAAAACTCAAAAGATGTTTAGTTTGTCCATTGTGGGCTACTGTAAAAACATGGTGGTCCTAAAGAGTGGCCCCTGTAGAGCTGACCCAGCTCCTTTTATTAAAAGTATAAAAGGCTTGTTCTTGGGTAATAAAAATGAGTATTTTCACCTCAGTACTATTCACTGGACTTTAAGGTCAAACTCACTGGACAAAATTCTCTTCTCAGGTGGGTAAAAGTAGGCGAGGCCAGTGTTGTCATGGCAATCTCGTCTCCTCATCGCCATGATGGCCAGCAGGCGATCCAGCACTGCATCAACCAGCTGAAGGCCAACGTCCCGATCTGGAAAAAGGTACCGACCCATACACAAAAGGCACTTTCACACTGATTAGCTACGATAGTACCTCTGTTGTGAATCGCTGTTACAGGATTCATACAGGTGCTTGAAATCCTTGAAAATGCTCAAGGTTTGAAAAATGCTTAAATTTTAGTGCTTAAAAATGTGTGAAATACTGACTGTTTCTTTCACAAAAATACAGTAGCTTTTTTTGGATGAACAGTTTGCTTATTAGATGTGACTACTGTAAAACATGACTTTGGTTATCTATAGCAAAATTCTATATAGCAAACACTATGGTAATTGATTACTGATCAAGTGTGAATCTAATCAACAGGAAGTGTACGATACAGAGGAGGTGAGCTGGAAGGAGAACTCCGAGTGTCCCTGGTCTAGTCACAGTAAGGCTCCAAGAGAAAACATCAGATCTGACGTGTCAGAATCAGCTGCTGGAAATAAAGTTTAGATTTTCCGATAAAGGTTATCGATCTTTGTTTTTGGATTATTGGTCTTTCTGTTGTGACTGGGCTTCTCAGCTATGGTGTATGTCATTACATCACAATAAAGTCAAAGAGTGATGTTCAGAATTGAAGAAACACAAGTTCGGTTTTATCATAGTTGGCTAACTTTATGGCACATTCTTAAAATCTCTGATTACATGAAAACATATTTTGTGTTTTTATTAATTTATGTTCACATTGTTATTAAAGGTTCCAAATTGGTTTCTCACCCACTTGTACACTATAAATTTGGGTAACTCCCTTAAGCAAAGTCTGCTGAAATGCCAACTAATGAAAAGTGTCAAAGGCAGGTGCGTCCTCACTTGATAATGTTCACATTGGAACGGTCAATCAGTTGACTGGACACATTAAATAGAAATGTAGAGTTGTAATATCTTACTTTACACAAATTTTACACACTGGATCTTTTTTTTAAAAAAAACGTATACAGTGTATTGTAGTTTAGATCTTTACAAAACAAGCTACACATAGTTAAATATACTTCTACATAAACCACAACACGAGATATATGAAATGATGCTGGTTACCAGCAGAGGTCGCTAGAAGACAAGTGAAGAGTGAGGACATGCTGGAACAGGAAGTGAAAGTAAAGAGCAAAGTTAGAGGAGGAAGACTGCTGTTCATCATGGAGGTACAGTACCTTTTTACATAATTTACATGGAAAATAGTCATTGAGCATTTAATAACGGAACATGTGGCGTGTGACGGTCTGTGTGGACAGACTCGTGACAACTTAGTCCACGTGCACCTGCTCTTAAACTCTAAAATTAATAAGTAATTAATCATTCGTCGACGGATGGTGATATGAGTGGATGACATTTCACTTAAAACGTGTCGCTACTTAGGCTGTTTGTGTGCACGACACACAAAGCACGACAATTCGAGACTAGTGGGCTGAAAAATGGTTGGGCTTAACCCCTAACCCTAGAAACGGATTCGGGTCCGCGGAAGCGCGCACGTTTCTCTCTGGAGCTGAATGGACTATGCTGCAGTGCTGCGAAAATACCACTCTGTCGAAGTGCGCAACACTTTAAAGGGATTTTCCACTCAAATATTCATCTGTCTACTTACAATGTTAATGGTTAATTCCACAAAAACACCACTTAGTCTAAATACTCAAAGTTCCAAAGGTTCATTCCCCTCAAATATTACTTTATCCAAATACTTAAAGCGTTTAAGGATAATTCCACAAAAGTACCACTTTGTCTACGTACTCAATTTCAAAGGTTCTTTCCACCCCAATATAACAACTTTGTCTAAACATGTATAGTTTTTTGTTGTTGCTGTGTTTCTTTTTTTTGCAGTTTATAACAGACATTACTGCCACCATTGATGAAGCTGATTACAAAGACTCTGTTAAATTAAGGAAGATTCTTGAACCTTACTGTTATAAGAAAAAGGGTTCCTGCTACAGCGTGAGAGGAAACTTTGAGGAAGTGGAACAACTCTCAGAAAAACTGTTGGCAGTGGAGCATAACTTCAGTCCTGCCACACATGGACTAATAACACATCAACAAAGCAAAAATGTTACAGCTCATATCAGAAGTGTGGAAGTTTCTGCAGCTGTTATGTACTACATTCAGCAGATATGTGCAAAAGAACTCAGCAAAATACAAGGAAACAGATTTATCATCGAAGCACAACCACAACACAATAACCCCAACAGCACAGTGCAGGTGACTGTAAGACCACACCATGTCTGCAATACAAACTCTGTCCACACTGACTTTGTCAGACAGAGGTTCATCACATTCTACCAGAGAACTGCCTCCAACCTGCAAGTCGCATCACTCTCTGTGAGTCGACGTGCGCAGAAGGACCTGCAGGAAAGGTTTCCACAGCTCCTTTTTAAACCCAGCCACAAAGATGAAGTCACTGTGACCGGGCCTTTTGTGTGCATTGCTAAATTAAAAGAGTTTATTTTGCTAAACAACACAGGGTCAAGCAAGAGTACAGCGAGTGAAGATCCAACAAACAGTCCAAGAGGCAGAAAATTTTGTCCACAGTCTACACACAGTAAAGGTCCTGAAGATGAATCATGTCCAATCTGTATGGAAACAATAAATATAACTGAGAAAGAGACTCTGCAGTGCAAACACTCCTTCTGCAGAGACTGTCTGAAAAGAGCTTTTCACAACAAGCCTGTGTGTCCCACCTGTGGAAAGGTGTATGGCGCTTTGACCGGGACACAACCTGAGGGAGGCAAAATGACTGTCACCACAAAATCATCATTTTTGCCTGGATATGAGCAATATGGGACAATAATTATCCAATATCACATTCCAGGTGGCATCCAAAAGGTAAGACTCCTGATACAACACTGGGCTTTTAAAATTTCAGTTTTGAAGTAGAACACTAATAAGTGGAATAATTAAGCAATTTTTTATCACTAAATAATCAAACTTTGGTCTCAGTAGCTGTTGTTCCCTCTCTTTTTCGTTGTAGGCAACTATAATATACACACCATAATAAACACTGCTTAATAGTGTTGCGGTTAATAGCACTTCACTAAATCAGTTATACATATAGTATTGTTTCATTTTTATGTGTAGACATGTTGCTACACTGTTTGTGTTATGGACTGGTATTGCTAACAATGACTATTCAGGGATATGTTTGGTAAACTCAGAGGTGACGTCACTCCCATCTCCGACGTGAATGGAATTCAGCGTAACTCATCAAACAACTACGAAATTACATTATAAACATTTTTAATTGATTCTCCTTAGCGACAATTGACCAGAAGTTAATGAGCTGACTTATATTTCAGCAGACGTTGTGATGCTAATAATCAGTTTAACAGAGATGAGTCTGCTGTCTGTCTGCAGGAGGAGCATCCAAACTGTGGTCTGCCATATGACGGTGCATCCCGTACGGCATATCTCCCAGACTCCTCAGAGGGCAGGCGGATCCTTGAACTGTTGAGACGAGCCTTTGATCAGAGACTCATCTTTACCGTGGGTCGTTCTACCACCAGTGGCAGGAACAATACAGTCACATGGAATGATATCCACCACAAAACCTCAACACGGGGAGGACCAACTCAGTAAGGACTCTATTTGACAACACAGCATTAATGTTTATTATTAATGTGCATAACACACCTTAGACAAATACTAGACAAATAGGCCTCAGAGCCTGTGTTGCCAAACTCTTCACTAAGGAAAGTAGTTATTTGCTGTCTTAAAAGTCACCAGAAGTTGATAAATTACATCAGAGAAATAAAACAGTACATGATTTGATGTCAGAGTCTCCAAATGTTTCACCAGAAAGTCTCCAGATGTGTCAGCAGTCACTTTTTTTTTAAAAAGGGTTGTTAGACAGGTCTGAATAAATATCAGTAAATATAGCGACAAAGTTGCAGCACTGCTCAGAACAGGTTATCCGACTGCTGCAGCATATTTTAATTTTTATGCCTCAGAGGAACCTGTCAAATCTAGCATAGATGTTCATGTTTCGTTGGCCTGTGAATGTCTTATCCTTAAGGGATAGTTTTAGTTTGTAGGGTTGTTGTGAGGTTCTTAGATGTCAGTGCTGCACAGGACCTAGAACCTGCATGAGACAGGCAAGCACACTCTCAGTGAAAACATGGCAAATCTTAAGTGTTTATTATCTTAACAATGTTTATGCTGCTTTATTTCACACTTAGCTTCTTCCAACAGAAAATTTACTTGGTTTCACTTTATACACAGCTCTTTTTCCCTCACGTAAGTCCAGAGTGGAAACAAGTGACTTTACTTCACGACAGAGTTGTGGATCCACTGCTGCCTTCATGAGTATATTCAAATTCTCATGAATTTGTTGTTACCATCCTGTCACCGCCGACAGTCACAGACAACATTTACCAATGCGTCACAGGTTTGGAACGAACAAGTTTCACGGTTGGTGAAATAACAGTTTGAAAAAATTCGGTTTGCTTCAGAAACTAGAGCTTTTCAATGATGTATGACATGATACACTTGACATTACGGTTAAAATTAGTATAGTACACAGTAACGTTTAATAACTGATATTGAAAGTTTAAGTTGTCCTGGAAAAAGGAGCAAATGTACTCACTCATGGAACATTTTTTTGACAATTCTATAGCAATAAAATCAAAATAAATCCAGACGGCCTGATTATAATTATGGTCATAAGAGGTTAAAATCTTTCATTCAGATATACCTAAGGTCGTGTTTACACCGAGTGGAACAGGTTTTTTTTGTTTGTTTGTTTTTTTGCGTTGGGAGTAGTACCAAAATAAACAGTTCAATCCTTTAGCACCCTTCCCACTCTACCAGATTAAAATGGTACTGTACACTCCAGATGGAGCTAGACCGGCTCTACCCACAACAGTCAGTTGATTGGAGCAACAGAAAAATGTCAACACCCACAGTCTGTTCTCATACAAAGCTTGATGGCGTGTTGAGACATATGGCCAAAAAAAGAGCTGCTGGATGTCCTCCATTGTCGCATTCAGTGCTATTGTTTCATTCCAAAAGTGTGGTGGAGAGTCTGGGACAGAGTTTATAAGGCCCAGACTCTCCACCAGTCAAACAAAACTGAAGAAGCCTCTTGGATGAGAGGCGAAACGTCTTCAAGAAATTCAACTAAGTCCAGTTGCCTTTTTTTGTTGCTACACTTTTGGATACCATGACCTGGATGACTGAGAATCTTCACAGACAGGCTATTGTTTGTTGTCGTCACACCAGTACGACATTGCATACATCGGGCACAGCCCACACCCCATCTACCAATTAAAGGCACTGTTTTCAGTCAACACACAAGCTTTACTTTTCCAAACTGTACTGTACTGAACCAAACTGTACCGTAATGGAAACATGGCCTACAGTATGTCCCAAACTAGATTGCTAAAGTTAAAAACACAGATGGACTTCATGGACTTCAAGACAACACAAACTTCTGTTTCCAACGGTGTGATAAAGTGGTGAACATATGCTCTGCTCCATTTTTTCTTAAAAGTCAAAGTCGGGAGTGATGTCACCTCTGAGTTTCAGAAGTCTGAAAAAAACATGGACGCAAACATAACCTGAGCTAGCCATTGTCAGCAATGACCTCCGCATAGTACTTTGCAGACACAAATAGTGTGGCAACATGTCTACAGATAAAAAATTAAACAATACTATGTGTACGACTGAGTTACTGTGAAACAAATATGACAGAAGTGCTATTAATGGTAAAACGAAGCAGTGTTTTTACGGTGACCGCCATCTTGGAATCTTAACTTTGGGGGGGGGGGTGGTATGTGAGCTTTCTCACAACTACAAATCAAAAGCATCAACACTAGTGAAAATACTTCAGCTGGCTCAGGTTGTGTGAGTTGAGCCTTTTTGTTAAGTTGGTAAAAAACAGTTTTTCCTGGTCAGCTGTGTTTTCACTGAGACATGTACAGCACTGTTTGTTTGTATCTAAAACACTTTGAGAATTTAAAATTTAGTGCCAATGTTCACTTTGACTAAACTTGGAGAAATAGTTTGTGTTTGAATTGCCAAAAGCCATAGTGGCCTCACTGTCCTGCCGTTTGCCCATGGAAAGGAATTGGGCTCGTAAACAGAAGGGTCAAGGGCTGTGGTGCCCGTGGGTAAGGCACTCAATTCTTATTGCTCCCCAGGTACATATAGGTGCTGGGATGGGTTAAATAAGACAAGACAATAAGCACATTTTATATAAATCTGAGAAAATGTTAGTCAGCTGAGACAACCAAGCAGTGGATAATCATTCTACTTCTATTTCATTCTTTCATTTTACATCTGTGTACAGGTATTTATGACATGAGGAAACTAACAGCATGCTACAGGTCGGCTGCTCTGTAATAGTTCAAATGTACAGCTTTTCATCAGCTGTGAGATTGTCATATAGTCATTTAATTTTTTTTGTTTGTGTGTTTGCAGCTATGGTTACCCAGATCCTGACTACCTGAGTCGAGTGGCAGATGAACTGAGAGCCAAGGGAATTGAATGAGTCACTTAAACATTTGGTAACACTTGTCAGTGGTGAGAATAGTTTTAAGTTACATTACAACAAGGTGATTTTTGGCTGTTTACCATTATAAAACATGTAAAAGATTAGGATTTAGTAAACACCTGTCTTATTAGTCCACCTTAGTCTCAGCTGTTACCATTATCAGTGAATCATACACTATAGGTTTTATTCAATACATAATAATCACATATGGTTGGTATTTATATATATATATATATATTCACTGCTATGTCTACTTGTAACATTGGGGTTTCCAGTTGTAGCCACAATGGAAACCACACTTACTTTTGTTCATATTTTTATAATTCATAATTTTTTTATGAATCATCTGTCTGTATTTATATAGCACTTTCTAATCCTGATGGCCACTTTAAGCTACTTCACACTTAGAATTAATTGGTAGATAGAAATTATAGGTGATTATAGGTGACAAGCAAAGAAGACATTGGGAAGTGATAAAATCAAGTGTAATACTAAACTTGTTTCTGATAAATAAAGCAGCTGTTAACACTGGCTATGCCACATAAACTTGCAGATACAGTAGTATTTTTGCCTAGCTGGTGAATAAGTTTTTTTTTTAAATAAATAAAAACTCACTCAAAGGCACCCAGCAATCTCTATCCTCATGAAATCAATATATCAGTAGAAACTCAACTTCAACCCCCATGTCCCCAGGCTTCAAATAAGAATTTAAATCAGTTGGATGATTAGGCACTTCCAATCTCTTGGTTTATTTTTAAGGGTCAAAGACAGAACACAGACTAGAGGTCCCTTTATTCAGATAGAACATGTATAATCTCCCATTACCAATCCACAGCTTCAGATGATTTTCAGATCCATCTATAATCTCCCCCGGCCCATTGCTACATACAGTACAATATCACAGGGTTATAAGTGATCAGCAGTGTCTTTCACAAGATCCATACTTTTCAGAAGCTGTGTTAAAACAGAAAACTGTTCAAATATGTATGAAAGTACAATTCATAAAATGAATTGAGTCATTGCAAAAAAACAAGAGCAGATAACATGAAAAGGCTTAGTTGGATGATAATGCATGGTGATGAGACGCTGACTTTGATTGGGTTAAAAAATATGTATTTTGTGACTGATATAAATACATAAGTGTATACTGTACACAAATGTCTGGATTGTTACTCTTGATTCTCCTGATTCTCTTTGGTGAGTCCATCTGATGCTTCATCAGTGGATTTATTTTGAGAACACTAACAAGTAATTGTATGTACTGCGAGAGAGCACATAAAGTACAGCATCTTCCATAATAAAACCTACAATAAAAAATAAAAAACAAAAATGAATGCTGACAGACCAGTTTTGGCCCATGGGATGCCAGTTGCTGACCATTGCTTTAAAGGCATGTGAATTACACACAGACAAATCTGGTCACTAATTTATGTTTTGTCTTTGAGCAGAAGCAAAAGACGTTTTTCCTTCAGCAGTGCCCCATAAGTACTGTGTAATATAGTAACATGAATCTAATGCTAAATTTCCTGAACTCAGATTTCCAACTTGGAGCACCCTTACCCTTACACACCCCATGTGTTAGGATCCCTAGATGGCTGCAACTATACAAGGACTGCTACTTTTACTGTTGATAGCACTTCTGTCGTATTGGCTTCACAGTAAATCAGTCATACACATAGTACTGTTTCACTTTTAACCGTAGGCATGTTGCTATGGTGTGTGTTGCACAAAATACCAGGTCAGGTATTACTGACCGGTATTGCTCACAATGGCTAGCCCAAGCAACTTTTGCTTCCGTGGTTTTCCAACTTCTCAGCTGGAACGTGGTGGACTCAGGAGGGGGGACATCACTCCCAGTTCTGACCCCGATGTAAATGAAACGCAGCATAACGCACTAAATTGCTCAAAGAACCTAGTGTATAGTGATATTACAGAACAGATACTTGAATTTATAAAGTTGCAAATCTGTTGTTGAACCAATTGTAAGTGTAGACTTACACGCAGTCAAGTTTTACTTTTTTTTTTTTACAGTTTAATTTCATCATTACTATTTAAAAACTGAAAAATGGTTCAGGTTCTTCCCGACTTCCAGGATATTGATGTGAAAAAAAAGAACTGCTAACCAGAGTTCAGGTATTCTGTATATGATATGTATGTACTTCATGATTACCAGTTAAGTTCCACATTGACACAATAGATATGTGTCCAGCTGAAGGTGGCTCACAACCCAACCCATGTCTGTTGTCATTAGTGACGGCTAGAAAACGTATGAAAGCTTACTGGCAATTAGCTGTCAAGACTACCTTTGTTTTGGTCTGACATGTGTCCTCCTCTGCAACACCGTCTTGGCAATCAAGTATAGCATATTGGACCTTTAAAGAAAGACATAATAATTAGGGGTAGGGAGAAATCAAATTAATATTCTTAATACCATTCTCTCCCCTAGAATCGTGATATTTCTTTCAGCTTGATGTTACAGAAACAGCTAAATGTAGCAGTTGAATTTACCTCAAAGTATTGGAAGTTGTGTTTTAGTTGTGTAAATCTAAATCTAATAAATGCCAAATATCATTTGGCATGCATTGTTATGGAATATGACTCGTTATTGTCTCAAGAAATATAACATTCAATTATGGTTTTAGGAGGAAGTAACGCTATACAAACAAATAATGACAAAAGCATATCGTCCCAGCACCAACAGTAACATTGAGACTGTTACAGAAATTGCTAGTGTTACTGTTTTTGGAAGTTATGTCACAGATTCACACATACAATCTATTTTAAAGCAGCCTAACACTCCTCAAACCTTTTTCCTGTAATCATTGAATTCACCTTTAAATTCAGATCTGTAAACATTATCATTATCCTCCCAAGGGTTTCAAGATACTTTGTATTTATATCAGCCACAAAATAATGTGTACCATGATCTGATTTTCATTTGGAATTTTAAGCTCTTTTTTTCTCCCAGATCGCTGTAACTGTGTGTAAAGACAACTCAGCATTGCATCTTCCTGAAACATGACTTTGTAGTACATTATGCTATTACAAAATATATCATCTACCATACAGTCAAAGCTGAGGAGGAATGAACTGTCGGGGTTTGCAGTGGCTCAGTGGTTAACACTGTCACATCATACCAAGACAATAATCATGTCCAATCGAGCAGGTCTTTGTTCAATACCTGCCTTTTTTACCCTGTAGGTCAGGTGACTTTTCAACCAAAAAATGGGCCACCATGAGCTGGGACAGTCTCCTCCTTTATATTAATAATGGGTGGATGGGATGGATTTGTTAAGGGATAGATCAGGGGTTATGAAAAGCAGCGGTAGTCCAAAGGATCATGAGATCATGACAATTTGTCTGCCATTTAATCAGAGTTTCACAGCCTTTCCTGACTGCAGAGTGAATTTTGTAAACCATTAACTCTACCATACCAACATCCAAAAAGAAAATCTGCATTTTTTTAGCTTTGCAGGGATGTGGAAGCTGTTCTACTGCTGCCTGCATCACATTTGAACTGACTGATTGAGTAAGTAGGGGATACAAAACTCCTGTGAGCAGTGATTTAAAATAACAGATTTTCTCTTTGGTGCAGAAACTTAATGTCAGTGTCCAATTGAAACTGTCTGTTAAATGGAGAGAAAAACTAGCAAAGCCATGTTTTCAGAAAGAGCGAACGTCCATGTCTCAGGCTGATTCGTGACAATGGTGGCAAGCTCAGCAAAGTCAGTACTGCATACTGTACAACAGCACTTCATAAAACCTGAGCTATCACTTTAAGAGGCATCAACAATAAGTAAAAAATGTCAAATGCTTTTTGGATCTTTTCTCCCAGTACTTGATACAAAGTGAAACAACAGTTCTCACAGGTATCCATGTAGGACCTGTCAGGATCATCAGATATCTTCACTGGCCTGTTAATTGTGTTGGCCAGTGTAGCATGAGCTGTGTCTTGTCGGTTCCTTGAATAACCTCTGCCATGCATACAATACCTCTTAGTTTCAAAGATAAACCCGATAGGAAACAAAGAGGATATGAATCAACATCTTGATTTTACCTTTTGCACCCATATTATCACCTACCGCTTCATTCAAAGTTCAGTGTTATTTTTTTTAGCAAAAGTGAAGACACGAGGGACCATGAAGGATCAACAAGGACAGTTTCTCTGGACGGAGAAGAAAATGAAGATGGGAGGGGAACAAGAAAATTGGGCAGCCCATTCCAAAAGTTTAGGCGGGGGGAACTGTAAGTCTAGTCACCATGTTGGGGTGAGTATTGCGATTCTTATCCCAACATAAAATGCCACTTGAATGCCAGGACTGCTTTCTGTCCTGTGTGTGGAACACTCATTTCGTGAAGGCGGCCACCACAGCCCATAGCAGCTCATTGGCGTTGGCCTTCATGCTCTCCCCCTCAGGCTCCAGTTCCAGCAGCTGCCGCACTCTCTTCATGGCCAGGTCGTACTGGTCATCTAGCAGCGGGGCAAAGGCATTTTCCAAGACATCAGAGGAATGAGCTAAGAAAATGAGTGCAAGCAGCCGCTTGTCCATTCGTTGAGGGTCATTCACCCACTTGTCCAGTACGGCCTCCTGGACCTTCTTGATGAGGCGCTGCTTGATGTTGTTGTTAGTCAGAGGGTGAGTGGTCATGTCAAAGAGCAAGAAGTTCTGCTTCTCAGTCGTGAGGACACCTTTTTCCACCAAGTTTTTGGCCAGACGCTCGCGGACATTCCGCAGTTGATAATGGAGTTTCAGGGGGTTCCACGTCTCTCCTGAAGAGGAGCCAATGAAATAGGAAGTGATTAAAATTCTGATTTAAAAATAAAATGATGCTACATTATCTACACTAAAAGGTTTTGGCCTTACTATGTACAGTGCCTTAAAATAATGTATGTTGTGATTTGGCGCTATACAAAAAAATTGAATTGAACTTAATGCATAACAAGGTATGAATTTACATTTGAAGCAAAACAATGTCTGCTCAGACAAGCATTTTAGCCCATTGTTAGGCTGCATTTGGAACTGAAAGCGACATCACAAGAGTTCACCTCATTCCAGTTAAGAATTCGGTAATGCAAACATATCTCCAGCTAGCCATCTTTAGCAATAACATCACTCTATGTAGTATTCTGTGCACACTAACAATGTAGTAACATGACTACAGTTAAAGTAGTACAAGGTAATATATGCAACTGAAAAAAAAACATGTAGGTGCTATTAACGGTAAAGGTAACAGTGTTTGTATGGTGGCAGCCATCTTAGGAGCCTAACTCAGGGTATGTGAAGTTTAAGGTGTTTCTGTCTGAAATTCCAACTTCAGACTACAAATGGAATAAACCATTATTTAGTGTTGGGGGGGGGTTGTATGAAACTCAATAACACTGCATTAAAAATAACTACAGCAAGAATTTCATTACTGTCAAAAAACAATTTGCTGCTTTTCCCCCATATCGACCAAGATCAGAGTGCTTTGGGAGAGCCATGTTGTAATTCTTCCTTTTCTTTCTCCTCCTTAATAAACCAATGTCGTTATCCTGTTCACATTTCAACTGCCTCCATTTAAAACTAACAATGATCTACTCAGATTTTCATAATTCCGCCAGTCTATATGCTTAATTGAAAACAGACACTTGCAAACAAACCCAAATTACATGCGACTTACAGCTAAACATGAAACTGGATATAAACGGCATGAGGTAGTGTGCATCTGTTTTTAATTTAAGAGCTCTTAAGTAACAGACAAGCAGAGGGAAACTCACCACTGAGCAGTTCAATCCAGCTCTGCACAGTTTCCGGTGGCTGAGTGTCTTTGATGTGTTTAAGAGCTTCATCCAGGAGCACGTCACCTGTTGGAGCGTCTGACTTACAAATGACCTGTAAAATTCATTGAGAAGGATGACACTCGGTTACAAAGTGCAGTTATTAGACCCAACACAGATGTTAAAACAGATTCAGTGTCCCTGTTATCATTTACCAAGGCTAAGCTCATACAGGTCTCCAGCAATTAACTGATTACTAATCAAGTGCTTAAGCAACAATCAAACTACTTTGATAATTAATTGAATTGTTTGGTTTTTAATAAACAAAATTTCTATGACTCAGCTTCCTATTTTTTCTGGTTTCTTCACTCGTCTGTGACCAGGAACATCTTTAGTTTCAGGACAAGAAAGTCATTTCAAGAGATAAATCGATTAATTTATTGTTAACCAAGTACTAACTTATTTGACAACTATTTTGATCAGTTAATCGGGTTGATTATTTTTTTTTCAATATTTTTTCAACAATTTCTCAAATTTTTCAGCTTCTTAAATGTGAAAATCTAATTTACTTGCTCCAATATAACAAAGAAACAAGACATTTGAAAACATCATGATTTAAGCTTTGGAAGAAAAAACTGAATTGTTCTCAAGTAAATTCTAATTTAAGGTTTGGGTAACATCAATTGACATTTTCCACAACAAAACTTAAGGGTCACGCAATATTTGTAATTTAAGCTTCAGAAAATGGTTTCAGTCATCTCTATAGTAGCCAACACACTGCCCTCCCACTGTCAGATCATTTTTTATTCATAATTGTGCTACTTTTATCCGTTTGATAAAGGATGGATTTGATGAACATGATATAATTAAAAATGGTTTGGAATTTACTTTTACTCAGAGGACAAAAAAGTGGTGGTCAGTGTTTTCACTGGACTTAGATTTCATTGTGTAAAATAACAAAATATAACGGTGTCCATGACATGAGGAAATTGTACAGGAGTGCGGCATTAAGGAAAAAAAATACATTTTTCACAATGAAGTTTTGATCACGCTTACTAAACCATAGTACTTTATAGTCCAGACAGGTTCCGTTTACAGCGACACAGGGCATGAAGATACTAAACACAAGAGAACCAAAGTATGCAGGGAATTATTCGGTTTGATCGGAATAGTCCGTGGAATCTGCAAATAACTGCGCACGTTACTGTGTGTACAAGTCTTGTGGCCCAGCAAAAATAAAAAAAAATAGAAAAACAGAGAGAGAGAGAGAGCACTATAGAGTGTGGAAGGTAAAAAATAAACCAACTTATGTGACCAAAATACTCAGAAAGACATGTCTTACCTTCCTGGCCAGCAGACCTTTCCTCCTCATGCCACATGTCTCCAGCTGGAGGCGTCCCCTCAGGGCCAGTTCAATCAGCATGCACCCTCGCAATCCTGACGAAATGCAGTCATTCCAGAATGAGGTGTAACCCTGCAACATAGAAAAACATACCAGGTTTTTCAATAGGTTAAAATGTTTTAACAACAGGAGAAGCAGAAGGATTTCATATGGTCACCTTTAATGTAAATGTGTGCACACGTTCCTTTAAGCATAGTATTTTGAGATTAAAAGACAAACCTTCATAATGATTGCCTGGGGCTGCAAGATATGTTCATAAACAGGTGGAGCACATCTTAAACATGCAGGTGGCAGGGAACTTATTCATTTACTATCTATGGTTATACAGAGTTTCTCCTTCAGCATTCTCCTATGAGCTTGCTCGCAAATACCCTACATTGTATTACATCATCAGTTAGAAATGGGATTGACATTATGCCCGACATTATGGTAAAGTGAATCAAGAGTACTATGTGTACTCTTGATTCACTGTGAAACGAATATGACAGAAGTGCTTTTAGCAATAAAAATAGCAGTGTTTATGGCTGTCATCTTGGAATCCTAACTCGGGATATGTGAGGTTGTTCTGAGTTTGAGTTGGAAATTCTGAGCTCTGGTTACCAATGGAATGCACCATTTGTGCATGTGAAAATGTCAAAGCATATTTTTTAGTATTGTGTGGACAGTAATAAATATTGTAAAAAGTCCATTTAACAGATATAGCCCCGTCCGTGATTTCTTTAGAATCAAGGGGTCATGCTAATAGGTTGTAAATGACAACACTCAGGTTTTCTCTCTGGGGTACATCATTAGTGTTAGTCAATATATTATTTCATCATGACACAAACATAACTGAGTGATCATTAAGTTAATTTGTTAGAGTTGTTTAATTGTGCTACATTACTGATTATTTCACAATCAGCACAGCTTTTAGACACAGACAGTCCCAACCTTTGTAAATAATGTCTGCACAATGTCTTGTGATGGTTACAATGTCTTGTTTTTCTAGTGCAAAGTAAACTCACACAAACTACTATATGAGAAAAGAGAAAATCCACACAACTTTACATAATTTTATAGATATACATAAAACATTAATTTCCAGCACGACTTTCAGTGAGGATTTCTTTATTGCAGGATTCTGAAAATGCCCATAATAATAACAGTACAGCAAAGGGATCAAAAATTATATTTCCTATTTACCACTCCGGGAATTACTTAAAAGCACTGTCCAGTTCAGCTAATATCACTACGCTACTTGACGTTGCACCTATGTCTCAGTAGTCCACAGATTAAACGGTAATAAGGTCATATGACAACATAGTAATAGACCGACTGTATAGTAGTAATCGACACAAGTGGCTGTTCACGTTTATCGTCAATCCATCTGTTTCACTTCCAACTTGAAACCAGTGATTGTTCCTTGCTCTCAAGAGTATAAACTCTCAAGAGTCAACGACTCAGAACAATAAGCTCTGTCGGCGCCAAGACAACAGCTAGTTCACTGAAAATATCCATGAAGAATCACTTCTTAATGTTGTACTTTGTACCAACACACACAAGGCAAGTTGTTGTTGTTAGCTAAAGCTAGCATTCTAGCAAACCGCCATGCTAATCTTGACCACAGCTATGTCAGCCAGGAAAACACAGCTAGCGTTAGCTTTGCAAAACATCAAACTGTCGACTAAAGCTAAAAGAAATACAGTGCATTTTATATCGTCAGGTGGTGAGAAAAGTGCTGTTACCTCTCGGTCCTTCAGGCCTAACAGCAGCACTTCTTCCATCAGCGTGAGGCGCGTTTCTTTGGAGTCTCCGGTATCGTCGTCCTCCAGCTCGTCGCCCCGCCGTGACTCGTGGTCCTCCTCGGCGGACGGACGGTCTTTGTCGGCGGCGTTACGCGAGGCTTCGGTCCGCCGCTGGACGAGGCCCGAACTCCGCTGAGTCAAGGAACTCATGTCTGCCCGGCGAGTTAGCTTAACGACGACGAAAACAAGACGCCCCGGACGATGCTGCCGGAGATTTTCGATTCGCTTACTTTTTCCCAAACATAGAGCGGTTACATCGAGTGTTGTTCACGGCGGCTGCAGAGGCCTGAGCACCGTTGACACCTGGATCCGCGCTCCGCTTTCTTCACTTGCTCCGCAGTAGTGTAACGTCTATCTAATATGGCGTCGTGTTGTGTAGTGACAGTGCTGCTGAACTTATCCAGTAGGTAGAGGCCAACACAACCAGGACAAGACAAGTTACTGTGAATGACACTGAACAATAAAGCAGCTCATTTAATGTGACATGTTACTACAGCGACACATATTTGTTTCTACTGTTACAGGATAGTTATTTCATTCAAAAATAATTAAAAAAAAATGTCAAAAATAATGAAATAATGTATATTGCATGAAATTATGCACAACAGATACAACAACAAAAATTAACAACAAAATTAATCAACAGATATTTTTGATAACTGATTAATCATTTTGCTTGATTCTTTGGGAAGAGAAAACAACTTCATAAATGAGAATGTGTTCTGGTTTACTTCCTCTTCCTTTACCGTCCTTTACATTTACTGTTTTTTCTGCTATAACATTGCAATTTCCCCATTCTGGGGCTAGTAAAGGATTATCTTATCTTATACAGACTGTTTGCTTATAAATATGGTCAAATTTTCCTTTTACACAAATGGACGTACAACAAAAGAACTGTTACCTGTGACCTTTTAAAATAGAATTTTGTCAGTTCCATGTATTTTTAATCAATGTAAAATATTCAATTGTTATTACACATGATAATTATCAATGCAACAGCATTTTAAACCAGGAAAAGACATCACAGATACCTTATCATGATCTGATGATATCCAAAATATAAGTCAATGTACTGTACTGCATAATATCCATATATTACATATATTATAAACAAATACCAGAAACAGCTATGTGCAATCTAAAAAAAAATGTGGTTCCGATAGGGAGGCTATACAGTGACCAACCACAGCAGTGAAGCCGATGTTATGACCAGTGTAAAATTGCATTTAAAAATCAGGCAGTACCCTAAACACACCAGTCTTGGGCGCCCTTGCACCATTGATTATGTGTGGATTTTTCTTTTGAAGTTGCACCCACGGACTGTTGAGACACTTTCTTATAATCATGTACATGTATTAATTTTTCCACTGTCATCATATCACTTTGCATTGGTATATATATTTTAAGCTTTAATCCTATGGTACCCACTGATGATTTACTGATCCACACTGGTCATATTATTATTGTATATTACAAAAATCAGCCCCTCCTGTCTCAGAAAGATGCAGATAAGATTTAAAAATCCCAGCAGATTTGCTAGAGATCTCAAATGACTCTTACTTATGTTGAGAATTTCGTCATGGAACACAAACATCGAAAACATTTCCCATCCATATTTTACTCCAGTCTTATTCCTCCTACCTTTAACTCTGAACTTGTACAGTCTCTCGATGTTAAAAGACACTTGGCTTCATTGGTGTAAATTTCCAGGATTTCAATTAGTTTTAGGTGTATAAGGAGCAACACTACAATGTCCTAGATGAATGAATTAATTCGTTTTTATTTCAGTTTGTTTTATTTGTGTAAAAATTCAAGTTCAACATACAGTTCTCAAAATCAGTGGAATAGGCTGAATCTCAAGGCTTATTCTGGCCTAACCCGTATAATTAATCAAATAATCTATGAATATTAGTAACAATACCACAAAACCAAATTAAAATGTAATAAGGGAGGTTTAGTTACCCTTTAAAGAATATAAAATAAATGAATATATTAATAAATAAGTGAATGAGAATAAGAGAAAGAAAAAAGATTATTATTTATGTATTTATTTAACAGAAGAGGATAAAACCACTAGAATTTCTTGGAATTACAATCTGGACAAAATCCAGAAGAGGGAACTCTAATAATCTAATAATAATTTTAAAAATGAACCTGTGTAGACAATATTTATTATTCGACCATGTTGTCCATTCTGGATTTTTATTTTCTTCTGGACAAGTGTTGCATGCCTAAAATAATTTTCCAAAAAAGTCTGAAATGCTCCCACACATGTACAGACAAGAATGAGGAGAAGGAATCGTATTTCTTCCGTATTACCTTCACTTTACTGGCTTCCTGTTAAATTGGGAAATATATTTAAAAATTCCTCATCTCACATGAAAAGTAATTAATTTAATGTTGTGGCGCCGTCACTTAAAGAGACAGAAGTTTCAGTCGTCCAACTCATCTACTCTGGAATCATCTTCGTTTCAGTCTGTGACACAGAGGAAGCTTCAAACTTTAATTTGTCTATTAAGCATATAGTTAGGGCTGGCTCAGACCTGTCTGCACCATCTCTTAGTTATGCTGCTATAGACCCTAAGATGATTGGGTTACAGTTTAAGCCCTCTTTTTTTTAAGCCTCTCTTTCCTTCTTAATCTCTTCATCACATTAAAACCGACAGTTCAGGTTTCATGAGGTGTGTTTTTATGCCATAGCTACGGACACAGTCACTTCTGAGGGAACACTATCAGTGAAAAATGACTTCCAGTGTGAGGACACCACATTATCTTTAGAGTATGTTTTTTTGTCCCTTCAATATAAGGATATTTCAGTTTCGTAAATGCCGACTGCTGCTGACTGCATTTTCCAAGTTTCTTTGTAAACTGCTCACTCTCTCACACCAAATATCCATAGAGGAAATCATCATTTTTAACTCACAGGGCAACATGAGCTACTGCTCTACAATTTGCTCATTATTGTGTTTGTTGTGTCACTTATAATCTGTTACACTGAAGTAACAAACTAACACATGGACTTTGGTGCATATCCATGGACTTTGGTGCTGGAGAGTGAGCAGTTTACAGTGTGATGTAAGCTTCGCTTTCCAGTCAGAAAAGGTTATCTGATGGCGAGGAAACTACCTTAAGATATTCTTAAGATACTAGACAGGTTGAGGGTTTATTAGGTGAGCCTTTTGTTTGAAGTCTGATGTCATAAAACAAAGTGGATGTGGTCTTTCAGGCCTCTGTGGGTTTGGTTTTATTGAAGGCTTAGAGACACTTCAAGCTGGAACTCATCAACATCACATGTTTACTAAGGTGGGGGTGAGTCATGGTGTTTACACCACTGCTACCACTGGGTCCATCTGACTAATACTGAATGCTGTGTACATTACATTAGTAATAATGCAGTAATATATTATTTGCTGGTTTTATACATTGAATTGGTTTGTACTGTGTTGGACTGTAAACTGTTTTACATCTTGTGTGTGCTTTAAACATTTTATATTGTGTTTTCTCACCTTTTTTTTGGGAGCAACCTTTTCAAAGATGACAAACTATTATAACCCAGTTCATATTATGATTATGATTATTATTATGAATACATAAAGCAGACATTTTAATACATAAAGCAGACATTTTAATATATACATAGGTGTGTGATATACGAATTACATATATCACTTTTTTTTTTAGAACCAGAATTACACATTACCATATTAACCTTTGGAGCCAGGAATCGAACCTTCAACCTGCCAGTTGAAAGATAACTCTCTCTGTCATTGAGTCACCATTGCTATGCTATCTGTTATTTGTGATAGAACAGAATAGTTTTACAGCCACAACTGTCTCATATCAGTGTGTTACAAAATAGAAGTGTGTTAATAAAAAAATGTACTTAAAAAATAGTGTTTTTGCTTTGTCCCAACAGCAGTCAATGATGTGAGGGGCAGATTTACAGCAGGTCAGAACTCTGTTGTCTAGCTGAGTGATACAGTAAATGTTCTTAAGGCTCTGAGGAATTTCAAATAAACAAGGGGAGACGAATCTGTACTAAGTTCTGACTGTCGCGGTACTGTGCTGTCCGTCCCCTGGTCAGCAGCAGGGGACTGCAGGCTGTACCACAGTTGAACAGATTTAAGGCTGTTGATAATATATCATGACTCTGTAATTATTAATATTTGCAGTGCTCACAATATTGTAATATACATCACCATCACATGAAGGTAAACCGCTCCATTTGTGGAAATGTTCACATACCAAACAGTTTTGAGAGCAGATTCATCAGTGTTCATGTAGTGAAAGACTCTGCATTGTTGTGGTAAAAATCTGGTGGTGTGTTTATATATAGAGAAATCTACTGATTTTACTGACAAACTATTTTCTACATTTTATACATATACAAGTACAAATTTGGCAACAGAAGACCTATATCTATTGTTTTTGTAAAAGACACTGAACACTACATTAAAACCATATCCAAATCTAACAATTAAAAGGCTATGAATACAGTTGATATATTGTCTTATTTTCAATATTTTAAATTAACCCCTGGATTTCTGTTTGCTTTTAATTTTTCAATATGAACATTTGAACAAAGATAACTAAAGTGTGTGGGAAATATGTGCATTATTATTATATTACATTCTATGTGTATATATTTATTATAATCTTGCTGTTTTGGACCATGAAGGACATTTAACCTAGTTTGTTGTAATTATGCAATGACAATAATAGACACATAATAATAATAACAAAATTTTTGTTGTTGTTGTTGTTAGTTGTACATGGATTATGGATTTAGTATACTGAATATATTATGAGAGGAAGCGGTTTGGAGGCGGAGTTTGGAGTAAAACCGCCGTCTCGACAGAATGTGGACAAGTCTCCGCCCCCCTCCTCCTCCTCCTCCAGCAGCAGCAGCATTTAGTCTGAAAGCTCATTAGTTTCCCTGCTGGAGCACACGATTCTATGTGAGCAGAGAGGGAAAACCACAGCAGTCCCATCTCCCGTTCAACTGCGTCGCTGCTTTCGTGCTGTTCTTCTAACTGTCGGAAACAGACGCTGAATGGAGCTTTGGAGTCTGGAGTCACTTTTTTTCCCCCAGGTGAACGTGAACGCAGCTCGGCGAGACTTTACGCGGATTTAATGGTTAAGAGGACGCTTTTACAGCAGCGGGGCGTCCGTTTTTGGGGAGAATTGTCAACAGCCTGCTCTTTTTCAATTTGACTTTTTTTAAGGAGAAGAAAGGAAACATGGAATGTTGTCATCTGTGAAGTGGGGTCGAGGAGACTTCGGAGTGAAGGACCATGTAGTTGAAGGTAGCGTGAGTTTGAATGTACGCTGTCTGACACTTTACACACACAAACACACACACGCTGTGTGTGGCTGTTTGCACTCCCACTCCAATGTGTTCAACTGTACCGAGTCCATTTTTTAACGTGACCACCTCAGAGGCGTTCAAGGGAGACTGGGGGACCCTGGGGGTACCAAAACATCCAGAGGACCCCCTCCCCCCCCGAAAAAAATAACAACAACAACAATGTAAGAATTATTTGACCGTACTGTATGTAAAGCAATAATGAAATCATTCATTATTCATTGCAACAGTTCATTGTAAAACTCCATAAGTAAAAGCTTTTGTGTTTAAGGTCATTGTTTCCCAAACTTGTATGAAAGATGGCAAACCATTGTGACCAAATTTGCAATACACATAGTTAAAGAGGCTGGCAGAGAGAAGCAACAAACTGGCATAATCTGAAGAGAATATGAGGTTTTTGACCTTAAATAGTATTTAATTTATCGAAGTAGACGTCAGTAATCTCGAAGAAGAATCCATAGTGAACATGATCCAGAAACACTGCTGTCTTCTCTGGACCAAAACTCATTTAAAATGGTCTGAGGCAAAATGGAAAACTGTTCTGCACTCAGATGAATCAAAATTTGAAATTCTTTTTGGAAACCATGGATGCTGTGTCCTTTGGACTACAGAGTAGAGGGACCATCCAGTTTGTTATCAGTGGACAGTTCAAAAGCCGGCATTCCTGATCGTATGGGGTTGCATTAGTGCCTATGGTGTGAGCAGCTAACACTGGAAAGGCACCATCAATGCTGAAAAGTATGTGGAGGTTTTAGAGCAACATATGCTCCATCTAAACAATGTCTCTTTCTGGGAAGGCCTTGCATATTTCAGCAAAACAATGCTAAACCACATATTGCATCCATCACAACAGCATGGCTTCACCGGAGAAGATGATATTATACACTGTCAATGGTGGGATCTTCACAGTCTTCCCAATTTTACGTTTAACATTTTTCTGAAAGTTTTTCACAATTTTTAGAAACAGATTGGTGAACCTCTGCCCAGCTTTACATCTGAAATTCTCCTTTCATACTCAGTCATGTTACTGACCTGTTGCCAATTAACCTAATTAGTTGTCAAATGCTCCTCTAGTTGTGCCATTTACTTTTCGGGCCTTTTGTTTCCTCTGTTCCAACTTTTTTGAGATGTGTCCAGGACATAATCACTTAAATATACATAAAGTGAAAGTGCAGTCAACTATTTTACAGTTTGAATAGGTAACGCAGCCTTGTCCAGGAGACTGATAAATGAATTGTACCGCTATTTTATTTGTAGATGTCTGAAAAAGGCCGGGTATAATAATGCAAATTTATCTGACAATTTAAAAAATAATCTCCCATGATCCATCAGTGGGTCCTGACCTAATTTCTGGGATTGACCCTGCAGTGACACAATCCCAAAATTAAGTCACACTAGACAATTTCTGTTCAAAAATGGAGGGACCATGTTTCAGATAAGCCTAAAAGAACTCAGTGTTTCATCCACATTTTGTTAAACACTCTCTAGGGCTGTGCGATGTAATGATATTATATCTACATATATATCGTGACATGAGACAAGATATTGTCTTGAATTTAGGATCTTTTCATATCGCGATAATGTAGCTGTGATTTTTCCTGGTTATGAAGGCTATTACAATGACAATCATCATATTTATTTAATTTGAGAAATACACTTATTATTAATAATTAAATTATATACAGTATATACACATTAAAAAAATACATAGCTAGCTAATACATTATATTCCCATCTATCCCGTATATGGGGATATATGCAAAACAAATCTTTGAGATATTATTTATAAGCCTTATTGCCCTTTGAGCTTGACAGAAATATATATTGTGATATATGTATCAGTACTGAATGATATTAAAAGTATAATGTGATAAGATTTTTTTTCCATATTGCTCAGCCCTACCCCTCTCATTATCCTGAGCTCACTCAAGACAATCCCTAAATCCCTCTCTGCTGATATTCACGCGCCTTTATTTTTTTTTAGTTTTATATACTAAATCAATCACAGACTGTTTTGATAGTCAATTAATCTGCTTGAGTGGTTTTTTTTAAGTAAACTCTGACTTTTTGGCTTCTTAAATGTGAGCATTATCAGTTTTTTATATGCCCCGTATAACACAGAAATCATTAAAACTGAAAAACATTGACTCAAGACAATACAATACATTTGAGAACATCAGCATTTGAAGGTTTGGGAAACATTTGATAACATTTTCTGACATTTTATGGGCCAGACAACTAATTGCATATTGACAGATTAATTGATTATGAAAATAAGTCTTAAAAGGAAGTTGTTGCTGGAGTAGCAAGCATTCTACAGATGTAATTGTAAGGCTGTAAAGAGAGCCCAGAGATTGAGATGGCTCATTACCATTGTTTCATGTCTGACACTGAAACCAATATCAATATAAAAGCCTTGACTATCTACTGATACCTTTATTACCTTTATTGGGGATGCATGCTGTTGGAGATATGATATGATATGATATGATATAGTGCTTGGGTCAGTAACCAACTGTACATGTCTTTTTTTTCCTCTGCCCATCTGCAGAGGCCACTTGGGTCATTTTAGAATGAGCAATGGGGATTGGGTTACTGGAGCCCTTGACATGGCGTGGACTTGAACTGGCAACCTTCGGGTCACAAGCCATTTCCTTTCCACTTGGACATGGGCTGCCCCAAATTGTGCCTCATCTACTTTTAACAAACTATTGTGTGTGTGTGTGTACCTGGTATTCCTTATTTTGTGGGGAACTAAATCGATTTATACAGTTACATTATGGGGACTTGTCTTCCTTATGTCCCCATAAGGAAACAAACAAGTAAGCAAACACGTCCCCATAACATAAATGACTCAATTTTAAGGTGAAGATATGTTTTAGGTTAGGGTTAGGGCACTAGTAATTATTGTAAGTCTCCAGAAAATTAATGTAATTATATTCAATGTCCTCTGAAGTCATGGAAACCAGTGTGTGTGTGTGTGTGTTAGACAGACACGCGAGACAGATTAGTGGCATGAAAATATGAAGATATTCCCCCTCCACTGGCCCACACACACAGAAAAAATGAAGACATTATTATTATTATATTTACTAATATTCAGATAAGGTTAATCCCTTGCTCCCCCTGCTGTTGGACCATGCTGTTAGGCTGTATATTTTGACCCTCAATTGGGATCTTAAGGTTTCAATGTGAACTTTACAACCAAAGTTCAAGGATGTTTGAACTAGATACTCCCACTCTGTGTGTGGACAGATTAGTCAGTGTGTCTCCCTCTTCAGCACATCCCTCTGTCATTCCATTCCTCTGTCCCTCATCCTGGCAGAAGTTGCGGGATTGAGCTGTCCTCAGATTAGTTTACCTGCTGCATTCCTGCTGAGGAAGCCGCCGCTCTCTGCTGCTCCATTCACTGTTTTTCCTCAGCCTCCTTTGACTGCACTTCCAATGTGACCTCACTATGAAATAATGTGATGGCTTTTACATCTACAGGCTGCCATCCAGACTGCACCGATCATTCCCAGCCTACCACCTACAGGCACCAGCCACCAGTGATTTATAGTTCACACTTCACTTCACTTGACATACCGTCTGCTGCTTCGCATCTTCCAAAAGAGATTTTTGGTTCCACTGAATATTTGTATTCATTCTAATATTCCTGGTCGGATAATTTCCACTTTACACCTCTCCAGGGCAATCCACACAGAAACTGCTTTTTCCAAGTGTTTTCATTTATCCAGTCAATTAGACTCTGGTACGTTTTCTGTAAATTTACTGTACTTCTGCAGTTTTCATTTATCACTATAAGCAGGGCGTTTCCCGCATTGTTAATTTTTTAAAGCAATAGTCTTTAATGTGTCTGTAGAATACTTTGCCTGTTAAAAATCTGCTTTATTCACTATGTAGCCATCAGTAAATAATGTTGGCAAGTTGTATATAAGCTTCATTCGTGTTCAGAGAAGGGCTGCAACAATGAATCAATTACTAAATGAATCAAGTATTTTGATAATCGATTAGATCGGTTTGTGTTTTTTAGTTATTAAAACAGACTTTTAGTTTCAGCTCCTTAAATGTGAATATTGTCTGGTTTCCTTGCTCCATACAACAAAGAGATATTAAAAGTAAGGACTCTTGAGAACATTGTATTGAGGTTTCGGCAACAGTGGTCGACATTTTATGACATTTTGTGTACGAAAAAAAGCACTTGATAAATTTAGAAAGTAAATAATATACAGATAAATCAGTCATGAAAATGAATGATAGTTGAGGCCCTTGCTAATTCTGATCATCTACTGTATATAAAAAATACACTTTTATTTTGAAATTCAGTTTGTACTGTTCTAAAACCTGTTTATATCGCTCACCTCTTGTATTCAAAACCAGCTGGACTGAAGCAGAAGTTACCCCAGCAAATGAAACCTACAGTATACGTACCAAACTGAATATCAGTGTGTATGAGCATATGACTTAAAGTCTTAAAGTTGTAAAGCTTACTTTCAAATTGAGGTGTGTACACATCTCTAGCAGGCCTCTGTTCTGATTGGATCACTAGTGCTGAGACTGAGAGGCATTGGCTGCATCCGGCTTATTGTAAGAATACATGTTTTTACAAGCACACACTGCTGTCAACACCGTCATGTCTGAACAGATGCACTGAATCCACCCGCCACTCCTCTTCTACACTATTACAGACATATTACTTTAATGTTTTCATGTATTCAGAAACAGCTTGGGCTGTTTTAGATAAAGTATCCAGAGAAGTGCAGCAGTTCTGACTGTAGTCACAGTGCCTCTTTTCATCCAGAGTGTATTTTCATACATCTGTTAATTATTTTCAAACCCCCACCAAGCAATTCTGTAGGCAGCTGTGCTGACAGAAAGTCCTGGCCCCCAGACAACCACAGTATGAATGGATTCTGCAACGAGTGCATTCACACCGTCCCACACGTTAGTACGTGCTGGAGATTCTGCAGATACACACAGATTCAATGCAAGGTTACACAAATGAAGGTGATCTCGTGAGGACTTGAAGAGAAAGTTCAGGGTTTTTGTTTTTCACTCTGATGGGGGCAGTGATGTTAAATCACAGATTTTCTCTGTGCACTTTGGTGTGAGTAGGGTTGCAAAGAAACTTTCCATGGGATCTGTAGTTCAGGAATTTCGGAAATATTCCAAATTGGAAACTTTCCATGGGAATGAATGAGAATTAACTGGGAATTTGGGATAATTTAGAGAAACATATATAAATATAAACATTTCATACATGCAAAATTATATAATTAAAAAAACAAGATGCAGGTTCATTTGTAGATGGATATATAATCTATATATAAATGTATCTATCTATCTGTATCACCCTAAATATCTCTAGATAGATAGATAGATAGATAGTGTAACTTTAATATTAGTTTAATTTATTAGTTTAATAGGTTTGGGTGTGGCCTCAGTAGCTCTGCAGTCGGTAGTGTGCTACTGCATTGTCCTGTGACTGAGGAATTTCATCTGGTAATTTAAGTCAAAATTATACTACAATATATGTTTGCCAACTACATATAGGTTCACAACCCTCAATTTTGAAAATAATTTTGTGTTCATTCTCATAAATTCTTGTTAATTCCCTCTGGAAAGTTTCCAATTTTGAAAATTTTGCAACCCCAAGTGTGATGACTTCAAAACACCAGTGTTTTTGTCCGTAAAGGCCGTGCTGTGGCTAAATGTGGCTAAAACCACATTTTCCCTGTGTCTCCACTGGTAGCTGTGTTTTCAGCTTCTGAGTGGTTCTCAGTGCTGGGGCTGCTGATAGTGCAGTCACCGCTGACTATGGCTGTCTTCAGACCATAAGCAGACAGCATTATGCACAGGTCTGAGCAGAGCCAATCAGTCCTGAATGCATCTACAGATCCGATTATCAAAACACATTCAAACATGGTCTGAGGACACATGAGGCCTCATTCCAGTGCATGCATGAACACAATCTGTCCTCAGGATGAGTTAGAGGCTGCTGCCCCTCAGCAAATGTCCACTAATGTGCTATAGGTTCACATCAGCACATGATTTCATTTTGCTTTTCCTAATGGTTATCTTCTTATTTTTTCTCTTCTATGTGATACACAAAAACGTTTCTTTTTATTCTTTTTTTTTTTTTTTGCTTTTGGCTTCTCCCTATCTATGGGTCGCCACAGTGGATGATCTACACACTTGATTTGGCAGATATTATTATGCTAGATGACCTACCTGACACAACCTACCCATTTATCTGGGCTTGGGACTGGCACTAGGAGTACACTGGATGTCCACCTTGCGGGGACTTAAACCAGCAACCCTCCAGTTACAAGCCATTGTGTTAACATTTCGCCACATTCTGCCCTTAAATATCAAATAGTTAGTCAAGTAGTCACAAAATACCCTAAATTAAACAACACTTTTGCTCTGTCTCTCCAAATAACATTTTGTGTCTGCACTTATAAAAAAACAACTGGTGTATGAACTTAATATTTAATACATAAGAAAATAATCAAAAAACAAAAAGGATAGATGAAAGGATAATGTTTCAATGGGCATTTGGCAGCATTTATTGAGTTTGTGTAAATAAATATGTGTATATTTACATAACTGTAAATAAATGGTTCTCACCGGGTGCTCCGGCTTCCTCCCACAGTCCAAAAACACGCAGATTTGGGGATTAGGCTAATTGGACATTCTAAATTACTTGTAGGTGTGAATGTGAGCGTGAACGGTTGACTGTCTCTATGTGGCCCAGGGTGTACCCCGCCTCTCGCCCTATGTCAGCTGGAGTTAGGCACCAGCACCCCCCCGCGACCCTCAGTGGAGGCTAAAGTGGTAGAAAATGAGTGAGAGTGAGTAAATAAATAAATCAGCCACTGACTACTTGAAAATCACCAATTACTTAGTCTTTTGTTAGTTTCACCCATTCTTTATGAGTCAGTTCCAGCTCTTCCTCAATAGAACGTGATGCAATTTTAGTCAACTAGAAGCACTCGGAGAGCACAGAACTCCGCCAAGTAATGATTAAGAGTCCTTCAAAAAATATCTGGATGTAGACGGCGATCGGGGTCACCATCAAAATGTAATCATCTGTTCCTTGTGCCATTATGCAACTTTCATGAAAATTACAGGAAAGGTGTGTAATTCACACCTTTCATGTTAATAAACAAGAATAAACTATAAAACAACAGACTTATTGGGGGGGGGGGGTATGTAAAGGTGCTTCAGTGAGATGGTGGGAGTGAAAATCAAGCTTCGAAATACTTTTTACCGATATCACTTTGAGGCTAGGGAATGCATTACGTCTATGAGGGTCCTCACTCTGATAGAAGCACAAACATGTGCATGCGTGTGTGTGTGTATGAGACCCGCTCTGCTTGCAGACAGATGCGATATTTTTCCCTCCTCCTCAAAATTTATTAGTTTCTTCACATTGTGCATGATGCTCATGAGAGGCTGCATCGCATCAGAATTCCATCCGGGGTGCAAAAACCTTTAGAAAGATACGTGCTTTCACGTCAGTGTCTCCAAAAGTCTCAAATAACACAAGAAAAAGATGCTTGATTTGTTGCTAGTAGGTACTAAATTTACCCAGTTAAAGTGTTTACTAGTGTTTTCCACCATTTTGGTGGAAACGCGCCAAGGTTTTTTAAGTACCCGTGTAAATGAAACGTTCCTATAGTGAAAAAGGGCCTTATAGGTCTAAAAAGAGTGTAGTCACCTCCCACTTTTAAGATGCATGACTCACGGATGTAGATGAAAATGCCGATGTACGTACTTGGATAGACCTACATCCAATCAGGCCTTCAATTCTGACTTGAATCAACAATATGATAGGTGTATTTCATAGTTTGACTGTTGTAAAGTTGATGATTGGATTCTAGGAAGAAGGGGGATATATGTATTATATGCTACCTTCTTTGGCATTATGGACTTGGCATATTGTTAATAAAAGTGACTAGAAATGAAAAGCTACCAAAGGGAACATACAGTTTTAGCTTTTAAAGGAAACAGTCTCTGAACATTTTTTTTAGTTTTTTGTGTACAGATATACAGTTAATGTGGTACAATTGTAGTACAGTGACTGCACTGCCAGTCAGGGATGGTGGTCTGTTTGTGGTTGAAGGATGCTCACCACACCACAGAAAGTCAGATGATGTCACATTTGTATGAAAACGGTGAGGTGAAAGAAAAGTCTTAGCTCCAGTTGTAGACACAATCGGCCCGCTCTGCTCTCTCTCTGCACAGCACGCCGACAAACTGCTGACAGCAGCTCACCGTGGCCTGAAACAATAAATATCTCTAATCCGTGGCATGTTCCAGTTGCACTGTTCTCCCTGAAAGCCCTGAATCAGCCTCACCTCTGAAAGCCTCACCGATTAAAGACCACTTATTGTGCATGTTTTATAACAACATTTAAAAAAAAAAAAAAAAGTAAAAGGCACTGTTGCCTCACAGCAAGATTTCTGCTTCACATCCCTGTCCGGGCCTTTCTATTTGGAGTTTGCATGTTTTCTGTGTGTGTGTTTTTTTTTTTAAATAAATGCAGAGGTTGATTGGACACTCTAAATTACCTGTAGGTAAATTACATGGAGTGCCTGAGTGAATGGTTGTTCATCTCTATATGTTTGCCTTGCCGTGGACTGGCAACCCGTCCACTGTGTACCCTGCTTTTCGCCCTGTGTCAGCCAGGATTGGCACCAGCAGCCCTGTGACCCTCATGTAGAGGATAAAGTGGTAGACAATGGGTAGATGGAAGGAAAATGCACACAGTATCTAACTTATGTGTTTGTTTCAGTGCTGATTTCTCCTGATTGTACGTGTAGTTAGTTTGAGCTTTTCTTAACTTTTTCCACAGTGGGCACAGTATGTTGTTCTTGCTCATTAGCGTTAACCAATGAAGTGTCACTGCTATTCTCTTATTATCTGTTACATAATTGTCTTGGGTCAGATTGGTGTAGAGATTAGCAGTGGAGGGTGGAGGTGCGGTGTAACCCATGATGATAACCCACAGTATTATAATAGCACAGTATCACTATATCTGTCCAACAGTAGAATTTTAAAAAATGCCTGAAAAAAGATAAAGTGCAATTCTTTTCACCACTGTCTGCCTTTACTTTGGACAGTAAACGTGTCCTTATGTGAGAATAACTTCTGTTCACATTACACTGAGAGGCCCCTGTGATAAGCACGACCCCCAAGGGTCATGAAGTACTAATGCTGATAAGTCAGCATAGGTGAGAAAATCTGTGTTTTCTTTTTATAATTGATATTTGGCATAAGCGTATCTATATGTTGCCCCACCACTTGTTGGATCATCAGTCTCTGTATACCGCACCTGTTAAAACCAGGTTGTTGTGTTAAACATAACTAAAGTGCTTTAGTGAAGACCAAATCTTGGAAACAACAGAAAAAAAATTCAAATCACCTCAACATTTTGGACAAATTAACAAAAAAATATCTTAAAATGGGGTTTGCTACACTATATAAAGGGACATCTACAGACATCTACAGACTTTTATGACTTAGAAGAGAGCCATTTTGCCCCAGATTTTTTATGACACCTACCATTAGTGGGTGGACTCTACCACAACATTCACATGTATGAGATGGAAGCTTCAGCTGAGACACTACTCATTCACTTGAATGGGTTGGCATCATGTGTTGCCAAACAGCATCATGAATTTATTGCCCTGCTCTGCTTTTCTCATGGCAGGAGTTGGGAAATGTTTAACTTTCCAAATGGCACCAGAGGCATCAGCCAATCAGATCACATTTTACAAATACACCAGCACAGATGAACAGTGCACCATCCATATGGACCGCTCAGGCAAGGTCACTCTCCCTGTTACTGGTGTTTTAGTCAAACAAAGTGCACCCAACAATTGCATTACCCCTTTAGCAATGATAGCAACTCTTGCTAGAAAGTCAGCTATGAAAGACACTGTTGTGGTAAGTTGAGAAAGCTGTCTCTCCAGAACCAGGTCTCAGGCACGTCCACCATCATGTTTTTAAGTGGCAAATATTACAGCGTAAAGCTATTTCAAACCTAATGTAATGCACCAGCTACACACCTCAGCCCTAAATGGCTTTTTCGTTTACACACTCACAGGAAGCTCCACAAAGCAATTCCCATCATCAACAGCTGATCTACTGCTCGTTTACTCACTCATTGTATACCGCTTTATCCTCCACATGAGGGTCACAGGGGACTGGAGCCAATCCTATCAACATAGGGTGGAAGGCAGGCTACACCATGGACAGGTCATCAGTCTATGGCAGGACAAACATATAGAGACAAACAACCACTCCTGTGGACATAGAATGTCCAATTAGCCTAATTTGCATGTTTTTGGACTGGGAAACCCACAGGCAAATTCCACACAGAAAGGCCTTTGGTCGACCTGGGATTCAAATTGGTGACCTTCTTGCTGGGAGGCAACAATACTAGCCACTGTTCTGCCGTGTGGCTTACTGCCCACTCACTTGTTACATTAAGTATTGGAGGATAATAACAGTGTTTGGCAGTAATTAGAACATATCATGATAATGATGAAAAAATATCAATATCGTTGACCCCTAGTCCAGACAATAGTGGGAGTACCTTAGTGTAAATCCTTTATTCTGTGACAGATGCACATTCGTGATGTTCTGAAAGGGGGGTTTTCTAATCTTCAGCCATATGGCACATAGGAGTAGATCAGGGTGGAGGGGGAGGGGAGAGGGTGGGATGAGACATTTAGGTCAGCCTGAAACACGGAACAATGGGTGGGCAACTAATCCCTGTGGTCAAACTTTGAGGTAGAGAGAGAGTTCATACACCTTGATGGTGCTGCACAAGCAGCAGAGATGAGGGAGTTGGGAGGAGCACAGAGAACAGTCTGCACACTTACATGACATCAGAAAAATCCAATTGTTATGTTAGTCTGACTAAAATTTGACCTTTTAAAGTGTATGTAAACATGTTAATTCGACTGAGATGAAATGAAACCCACATAATAGGGTTTGGAGTTGAATTACGATTGCATATATACAGTACATTCAACTGGACTGAAACTGGCCTGGATGCTTTGTCCATGTTCCACAGTTCCCAGCCACGAGCTTTGACCCGGAAATAACAGAAGGTAGTAGAAGAAGAAGACAACAGTGAAAAAATATGGCATAATCCAGTCTAGTGCATTTTTCTGCAGTGAGGAGACTGAATTTAGGCTTTTTCAGCTTAAAGAATGAAATACTTTGAAGGAAAGGGCAGGGGTGAAAGTAAGCTGGTGTGCCCCTGAGCTACGCACCATTATAAGATTTACAGCCGGTGCTTAGTACCGGCTGTAAATCTTAAGAATAGAGGATCTATGCTGCCTAAAAAAACCCACATTTCAGTAGAAAATACATCTACCCACAATATGTCATTTGAGACAAGTGTCTGATAAAGAGAATAACTTAAAGTCTACTCAAAATAGTCATGCAGCAATTGATCTGTGGTTCACCTGCACGCATCTGCTGCAGACAGCTCTTTTATTTGCGGTCTGGCGGATTTTGGCAGGGTGTTTGGTTCGGTGCGAAGAATCTCCTCGATAAAAATATGTACCTGTTTTCTGTCAGACAGACGATTGTCATGACTTAAATGTTCCCTATCCGCGCATATTAGGCTACCTTGAAGGGGTGGGCTGCAGTCATGCTCGAGTTCAAATAAACGAGGATTTCCCATGACAAATTGTATTACAGCAGGGGCTGGGCTTAAAAAGAAGGCTAAAAGGTACCAATTGTTTTTATTAGGTCCACTTAAATATTTTTTTTTTTTAGAGGAGTGGCTGAAGAGAGATGTAAAACGATAAAGTGATATAGGCTAGATCAGGGGTTCTCAAAGTTTTAACAGGTGAGGGCCAACATTGAACTGAGGGCCACCAAAGGGGCGGGGGGAGAAAAAGAAAAAACAAAACAAAACTGAAAGTAAATTCCATTTGTAATAATTTTAATGACCAGATTGCATCTCTACAGTTTACATTATTTCAGTAAACACATTTTAATTTATAACTGAGGTTAAATCTGGCATAACAAATTTTTTTTTACAGATTTTAATAATGTTATCAGATGTTATCGCAGGCCACCAGAAATGTTTTCGTGGGCCGCCATTGGCCCCCGGGCTGCACTTTGAAAACCCCTGGGTTAGATTATAGTACAGGCATGAAATGAAAACTACTTTCACCCCTGGGTAAGGGATGGTAGAAAAATACAGAATGGCACTTGACATGCTACAAACTAGCTGCTATATAAAGTTGTTTTAGGAAACAACCTAATATTAACAAGAAAGTGTTAATAGTGCTCTGTACTGGGACAAGGACAGTAGTCCAGTAAAATAGCGTACACCTGTTGTCATACATACAAAAACAAGTTCAGAAGAATCCACTTTAGTTTTTTTTATCTTAATGGCTTTCTACGTTGAGTCGACATTCTGCGAGCACAGAAACAGAGTGGGAAAATTGGAAAAAACAGTCAAATGTCAATGCCCACCTCTCTCTTGCATTGGCTGTTGCTGCTGTCTTTGTTTTCTTCTTCCTCTACCTGTTTCGAATTTGTTTGGTCAATTTATGATAACTTTTATCTTCTCTCCTTAGTTGCCCTAGCTTTCTTCATTCTGTCTGTTTCTGGAAAAAAAAAAGGTTTGATATTGATTTCTGGCCTTCCTCATTGATACCTTTTTGAATACCAATTTTATGAAATCCATTTTAACAAAAATCCTGTACGCAATACGGCAAGATCTTTAGTTGTAGCTGGACTGTCATCTTCTTGTCGTCTTCTTTTATTGTATTTATTGTGTGTCAAGTGTTTATTTCACAAATATCACTTTAGATCCTCTCAACGTACCCTCATTCATTGAAGAAGTACCAGCCGAAAAACAATGAAACAATGCAGTGTTTATAGAAAGCATTTAAGAACAAATAAGAAAATGATCATATGGAAAAACTTCTGTTTCCGTGTAGATAAGGCCTTGACTGTGTTGTGTTGTTACTGCGAGGTGCCGTATTCTCATGTACGAGTTGTAGGATGTTCCACTTTGTCCAACACAGTGTCAGAGAATCCTGCACGGGTGTGAGTATGTAAACAGTAATTGGAGACAGTACACACACACCCCCAAGGAAATGACATGTGGGTTTCCACATTGACAATGCCCAGAAGTTTCCACTGTTATAGATCATTTACTGTGGTAAGTTTACCCTACGGTTTATTCTGGGCCACATTCAGCCTCATGGTTTCACATGAACCTAATGATAATGTTAGTTTAAGATGGATTTAAAAAGGTCACAATGTCTCTATTGTTTCCAGATTAGTAGACTCATGTGTAAGTGTTATCAACACTGTTATAGATCACACAAATACAACATGTTATGTGTCGTCTTTATGGGCCTGTAACCCAACCAGTTCATTTTTGTGATGTCTTTTATGTTACTGGTTACTGTTGACAATGTCTATAAACAGATGCTGCATGTGAGTATGGATGCATAGATGGATGGATAGATGGATGGATGGATGGATGGATGGATGGATGGATGGATGGATGGATGGGTTTGGAACTAAGTAACTCAATTAAATCAAGGGTTGAAATGAGGGTTACAATTGAAATATAAAACAATGCATAAACTAATATATTTGAATTAGTTAGTTTAGGCAGGCCTATTGATAAGTTGATGAAAATTGTGTATAAAGGATAGCTTTCAAACAGAATAACTCTGACCAATCAAATTTACACCGGCTTTGTGTTATGATTTGTCACAGGACATGTATGGACCCAAGCAGTGCAGAGACGGGACGGCTTTAAAAAGGCAAAGAGTTCATTTATTTTACAAAAAAAAATCCAAACAAAAGCGCTTAGTCTAAACTAGAACTAAGGGTGCGAACACAAAAACACTAGCCAAAAACTGGAACCAAGGGTGAGGAGACCAGCAGGCTGGCTGAGCGAGGATCTCCCAGAAAAACTGTGAAAACAAAGGAAACAAAGGTTAGGACTGATAAAATTCAACCTATGGAGAGGCAAACAACTAGTTGAACGAAACGATCTGTACCGCACAGGGAACATAACGCGCTGACATCAGCCGCAGCAAAATCACAGGCTTAAAAAGGCAGCAAACAAATCAGGGGAATGCAGCCCAGGTGTGTGGAGGGAAACTCTGCCAGCCGCCTGGTCAAGCCTCCTGAAAGGAAAACAGGCTGCACAGGAAGTAAGGGTATTTAACAAAATAAAGGACAGGAAACAGTGGAACCGGACCCTGACACTTTGGTTGTCATCAGGTAAACAATGGCTGTGGAACTCGCAACTCTCTTCTCATGTTCTCGTTTTATGTTTTTTTTTTTTTTGTCATAAAATGACCTTGTAAAATTGTTAGTGCTGTGGACCCTGACCCCAGGGAAAAAGCTCTGGTAGTGGACATAACCTGCTATAACGTGGACTGTGCAGGATATGCTTATTGTTTGTGTTACTGGGCAACAGCCAAGTGGGTCCGGATGTGGAACAAATTTTGTTGGCGGAGCCAAATAACTGCATCATAAAAAATGATGTTATCACTATGATATTACTTCTGTATTACAAATTATTATCATAGTATTACTGTACAGTCAACAGTGCATGATAATATCAGTGAGAGGCAGAAATTCCTGCAGTGAGTTCTGCTTAATCTCTGTATCAATGCAGACTGCAGCACTTTAATTCCGTTACATGAGTTGAGCCCCAGATTATGTTGCGAGGAGGGGAGGGGCTCCATTCAGAAGGATTTAGGTTATTACTGGAAATGTCAGGTTAATTCTGTTGTCATTTAAAGGGTGTATGTCAGCAGTTGATATATGGATTCTGTGTCTGTTTCTCTGTGTAAAGATTCAAATTAAAAGCCTTGAATAAGGCTTTTAATTTGGAATAAGCAATATTTTTCTAGAAAATGTGAGTGCTACTGAAAACAATATTGGTCCATTACGGTATTTTTTTAATGTTTGGTCCAGAAAATGTCAGGGCAATTTAGTTTTTTTTTCTTACCCAGAGGTTTTCTAAATAAAATGAAGGAGAGTGGTTTGCCAGCTGCCTGTGGCGAGTGACGCAAGTTGAACCCTGAATACACCCACATGAGGATTTCCACCCCCAGTGTGTTTACAACTCACATTTTGTAGGGGTCATGCTTCAGAAGCACTCATTCCTTTATTTGCCACAATGCATCATCAGGATCATCAGGGTGTTGATCTTCAAGAGCTGCAGACAAAAGAGGGAGCGACTGAGTTAATTGTTGACTAATTGACCAATCAAGATTATTGTTGTGTTCCATTTACACTGGAACTCGGAAATCGGAACTGGGAGGGGAGTGATGTCGCCCCTGAGTTCACTCCCTTCCAGTCAAGAAGTTGGAAATGCAAATGGATCTCAGACCAGCCATTGTTAGCAATAATAGTTGGAAATCAAAGTTCAAGGGGCGCTCCCTTGCAAGAAAGGCCCGGTACCTCAGAAACAGGCTTATGTACAACAGCAACTATTTGTATTCAAAATTGATCCATTATTGCCATTTGAAAACACTGTAGAGTGTTGGTTACCAAAGAAAATTTGGGCAGTGGGTGGAGCAACAGAAGAAAATATAAAGAGCTTGCAGCCCAAAAAGTTTCAGACTGTGAATAAACTTTCAATTTCCATGGTATTTTAGCATGTTTCCTTAAATCTCTCATAAAACATCATGCTCATTTTATGACTTAATTAAATATATTTCTTTCATATTCTACCTTTAATATCACAGTAAATGTCATACAATTGCAAAATTCCCTTGAATATTGAGATATTTATAACTTATGCAGTCCTTGTAAGTGGAACATGTATGGAGGGACCTTTACTAGCCCTTTCAGAGTGGACGCAGAGAAAACCTCTCATCCATCTCTTGGACTTCCTCCCTTGAGTGATGCATTATGGGGTGGTGATTGCATTATTTGCCACCTGATACCATTTTCCGAAAAGCTGGACCCTCATCTCCACTACTTTCTTGCAAACCTCCATCTCCTGGTCCAGCTTATGTCTGAGCTCAGTCCTGTTTGTACAGGAATAGTAGAGACAGATGGTACCACAAAAGCCCAGCAGTTTATTTGAAGCCCAGGCTCTGCATAGTCATTTAAGTGTGGTCTCATGGTAGCCTGTGTTTTTGTCTATATCTGCTACAGATGTGGCTCTGCTCCACTCTCCGTCTGTAGTTAAGCATGTAGAATAAGGGTTAGCCCAGATTCCTCACTTCATATATGAGCGTGTTGTTATGAATGGGCCCCTGATGGATTCTGCTGCTTTAGACCTGCTTCAAAAAACAACATGAACATTCAGAGGGCATCACTGTGGAGGTTGGAACTATCGAGAATAAACTTGAAATCACTTTTTTTTTATCTTCATTCAGTCAGTCAGCAGTTTTTCCCCCTTTTTCAGAGGACAGCATGAAGAGCTCAGCCACTTCTTTTCTGTTTTTTTTGTGTATTTTAAGAGTCTTTTCTGTTGCTAGAAATGGTTAGAAGTAGAACTACTGTTGATTCATCACTCAGTGGTTGTTTGCCTCTCCTGTCCCACAGCTTCACTCAACACATTTTTCTCCCATTTAAAGCAACGTACGCTTGTTCATAATTTCATGTTCAAGAGGCTGAAAAAATGTCCAAATCCAAACAGTTTCAACTGTAGTGCATAACACTGAAATATAAACAAATATGTTAGATTCAGACTGTAGACCAATGAGCTCATACTGTGCCAATTAAGCACCACACGAGTCTCTCAGTGTCTCTCAGTATAGCAGTGTTTAGATCTTATTGCCTCCCGATATTCCCCTGCTGCACACAGGAAGTGAGTCAAGACAGGTGAAGGCAAGAGTAGAGTAGCAGAGCAGAGTATGACTGAAGTGCGTGTGAAAAGTTTCAGAAGTGAATGCTACTGCTCAAAACACCTGGTCTGATAGTTTTGCTTGACAGGGCAGATGAAGGACACAACGAACAATTACTGAAGATCAAACAGAGGCAGAATAATAACATCAACAGCAACAGAAATGCAGCACGCACAACGACCATGAGGGTTCTCATTCATCCAGGTCATTGTCATCTTCAAGAACTAGCCATAATGGACAAACGGACTGGAAGTTAATTTGACATGACAGTTCATCTCACATCCAAAAGGCTTCTTCACGTCCGACTAACTGGTGGGAAAATTTGGTATTCAGCTGGAAAACCTCTCTACAGACTTGTTAAGATAAACAATGCAGGTCATTCACCTCCTTCAGTCAGTTTGAAAGAGGGTCATGATGGTCACCTGAGAGACACGGTCTGCTGTTTTGAGAGTGCTGGACTTCATCTGTGTTGCTCCGTCTTTAAGGTAGAGGGCTCAGGACAGCATTGTTACTGGCTGATATATTGCTGCGTTCCATTTGTTGTCAGAACTCGCAATTACTGAGGTTATGGGCCTGAACTTGGATATCCAAATTAGAAACTGGAAGCAACCTCATGTACCCCGAGTTAGTATTCCATGATGGCTGCCACTGCCACCATAAAATCCAGCCAGCATTTCCATGTGGGCCCCCAAAGGTTTATACTCAGGCTGGTTTTAAGCCCATGTTTACTTAGTACCCTTTCCAGGCTACCTGGGTATTAAGTAGGCATGCGATTGAAGTGGGCAAATTATGCAGGTCCCGCATGACGATTCCACCATGGAAACCGGGGACAAACCTGCTTGGGACCCATATTATCAGCACGAATGTAACCCTTATGGGCCCCACATAGACATGCTGACTGGGAAACATTGCTGCCTTTACTGTTAACAGCACATACTGTCGTATGTATCGCTGTTTGTGTGTACAAATGACCATGTAGAGCGTTGTTATTGTCTGGTATTGTTAACAAAGGATAACAATGGCTAGCCCAAGATATGTGAAGTTTTTCTGATGTCTTAACTGGAATGCGGCGATGGAACTCATTAGTCCACCTCCTCCGAGTGATGCTTTCTTTAAATGGCTTTCTTCACTTTTAAACCATCCGTCTTCTCTGGTTAGAATACAAACATTCTCATCTTGAAGAGTGTCCCTTGTCCTTCAGATTTAGGTTGACAGCCGAGTTCTGTCCAGATGACTTGCCTTTATGAAGTGGTTGTTTGGTTTCCCCAGTGTAAAGTTCAGAACAGTTCTCATTACATTGCACAGCATGGACCACATTTCTCTGTTTGCAAGAGTTTTGTCCTTAGGATGAATGAGTTTCTGTCATATAGTGTACAGGGAGTAAAATAGACGCCCATTCAGCTCATTATGTCTGTGTGTTAGCCACAGTATCACTGTCCATTTCTACCTTTTTGAATCTTTCTGCCCTTGGGTTCTATACTGTATGCAATACATACAGCAAACTATCTATACCCATGTTTGCATGTACAGATAGGAATGTTTTGTTTTGTCATATAATGTGGCCTAACCATTTTTTTCTGTGCAAGTTATGTTAATTTTGACATTTAAATTTATGGTGCTGTCTACTCACATAATCTTGTATTTTGATAATTTTACATGCATTTTAGTGGACAAAATGTTCACTAACAGGAGCTGCGTCATCTGGGCCAATTCTAAAAGTTTTTGTTGGTACTTAGGGCTGGAGATAAATCTAAATGTGTGTGTGAGTAAGTGTGTGTGTTGTTTTCTTTTTTTCAGATCTTTGCTGAATAGTTTCCATGCTTAGCAGCTTAGGAAGCTGGAAAACAAATCACGCATCATATTGTCTGCCAACTGCACCTGTTTTCCCTATTTTTGAGGCACTGGAGCAGAAGCCATGCAGTGACAAATATGATTCTTAGTTTTAGAATTTAAAAATATTAATGAATTAGGGCTGTGACTAACAATATTTTCATGATCTTTTGAGTATTTTCTTGATGATTTGTTTGGTCTATAAATGTTGAAAAATATTGATTGGTATATCTCAGACCTCAAAATGATTTTGTACTCAAAAAATACTCCAGCTCAGAGTGGAATAAATGAAATGTTATAAAAACTCAAAAAGGTAGAAATGTGTGATAATGTGGCTCACACACAGACATAATGAGCTGACCCTGCACAGCATATTTATTTCCAGATCACATGGTCAGGATGATGTCTGCATGCATCCAGACAATGGCTGTTTCCTTCTATACAGAGGCTACACACACATACACACACACACACACACACACTCACCATTTATGGATGGAATAATGAGTCTTCTTGAGACTGAAACAGGGCACCCTTTAATGAAAGCAGCCTGCAGTGTGTGCGTGGCAGCATCCATCCACCTTAATGAAACAACAGGAGGAGGAAGGCGAACACATGTTGTCCACCTTTGGGTGAAATGGCACCAGAGTTGACTTTGGTCTACTTTGCTCCTCCATAGGTTTTGGGCTGCAACTAAGGATTATTTTCACCATCTTATAGTTTCCATAAATCAAATATAATATAATGTCAGAAATGTTTTGTTGCTTCCCAAAATCTAAAATGAAATGAAATGAATGCCCTCAATTATGTTATTTTTGTCCACATACTAAAGGGGAAAAACATTTTTTGTAATAATTATAATATATGTAATATATATTTATAGTATAAATGACTGAATTGGTTTAATAGTTGAGTCTTTTATTTATGAATTATTTTTGTACAAATTGTACCTGTTGTCCCAAATCATAATTCTGATCAAATGAAATCTGAGATAAGTTATATTATAGACAACTTATCATGTATCATATTCCATGTTAGTAACATTTGCTTATCCAATAAAAAATATTTAAGGGGAATTATTTGACCGGTCCATGGTTGTCTCACAGCCTGAGATACATCACACACTGGCATATCCATTTCCTCCAGTGTTACGTAAAATAATATCCATTAAAACTAATAACTAATAATGATAAATAGTGCTATTAGTTGTACAACTATGTTGAAAAATGAAATATATTTTGCATAAATTTAAAATATCAGATTTTCTGGATGTTTTGGCTGTTTCGGGGTTAAACCAGACTTCAACCTGTAGAGGGCAGCATTTAACTTTTTGGTGTCCAGCCCGTCGGCATTTATTATGAGAAAAAGAAGGGGAATTGTTGAGTTGTGTGGGTTAGACCCTCTCATTTTTCACATTACCTGACTTCCTTCTCCTGAGCTGTACACTTGGAGCCTTGACTATTTGGACACAGCGACGTTCTCTCAAACACATGGATTAACGCTTAAGAGTTTGAGGCCAAAGGTCAAAAAGGTCATGGTTTTTGGCCTCTTGAGGATTAAATTCCTTGTACATTTTATGAATGTGGGAGAAAATTGTCTGTCAGTCAGTGGGAGGTGATTCTGCTTTTCATTTACCGGTAGCTTTCTTAACTGCAGCCACAGTGTAACTTGTTATTGTTGTGTTCTGTGAAGGTAATGAGCCCGTGCTGCAGACACCACAGCAAACATGCCCTGCCAGTGACCCCACACTTTCCACCCGGACTCGTCTGGAAATCTCTGAGTAGCGTTTCCTCAGCGTCTCTGCAGCCAGCCTAGTTCACAGATGGATGTGGGGCTTTTGGGCCCTCACTGCTTCCTGTGCAGACTTTTGGAAGCATCACAGTAGCTGTTGGTGAGAAACCCACCAAAAGGCCCAGGATGCCAGGATGCCCATCACTCAGGACAACGCCCTCAGCATCCTCCCTCTGCTGGAGGAATGGCAGGGGGAGCAGAGTGCGAGATCACAGCAGGAGCATGACCTGAGTCACGACACGTCTGGCTACAAGGTACAACACTGACAACATTACATCACAATTATTCATCTCAGTCTGAAATTCTTCTCGGGCAGCTACACACTGTAAATGCTCAGTGTGATGACTTTGTTTGTCCTTTTGAGGGTTTAAACTTGGTTTGTGTTACAATTAGGTTTAGGTTAGAGTTAAAATAAGGTGGAACCCACCTGGTAAACTGTACCTGCCAGAAGTAATATAATATAGATGTTACAGTAACATGTTGTCAGACATTTAGACTACACAAAATATCAGAAACATACTCAACAACTTTGCAATTAATGAAATAAAATCTAAAAACAATTATATATAATATATATATGTGTATGTGTATAAATCAGAATGTTTTCATTCATTTACAAATGTAATATATGAATAGGAATTTAGCAGGGGGTAATTGAATGACTGACTACAGTAGATAAATAAAAGCTACATTATACAGAACAATCAATAATACATTTGAATGATTTTTTTTCATTTTTTTTATTTAAAAATGTTAATAAGCAGGCCACAGATGCAAGATGTAACCCATCAAGTAATTCCAACAAAAAAAACCCCAAAACAACCAAAAAACCCCACATAATTCAAAATCAGAACATTTGCTTCTAAGACGTTAAGTCATTCTTTCCATTTCTTTAATATCTTCAATTATTCATTTCCGTGCGCTAATGGATGATGATTAACATCAAACTTTTTTTTGTAATCAGTTGTATTATTAAATAAAAATATTTATCACATTTCTTTAATAAGTGATTTCTGATGGTGTTATATGCAAACTATATTGATTGGCTCTATTAGCATTTTCAAATTAAACATTTATTATAAATTTATTTTGAACTTTCTTCCAAAAGTTTTTTAGCACCAAATAGAATATATGTGCATGATTTTCTTCCTGTTCTGCACATTCACCCCAACATTTGGCATTCCCTATTGTACTGAATTTGGACTTGATTTTCGGTGTTATTATGAAGATCCTCATATTTATTTTCACTGACTAAAAGCTGCACCTGCTTAAGTCCACGATTTCTGAAAAATGAGTTTGTTTCTCACCCGTAGAGAGCTGTTTCCTGCTACACACTCTCTACACCAGATCTCCATCTAATAGAGTCAGGCCTGTTATCTGGCAGTTGCCAAACCCATAAACCATACAGTTAATAGCTGATAAATCAGAGTTGAGTCATCAAACGTCATCCAGCTTCTTTCACCGCTCTCTCCTGCTTCTCTTCCTCCAGCATGTGGATCAGGACTGCAGCCAGAATGGAGAAGGGGGCAGTGTGTGCAGCAGCAGCAGTGTTAACAGTGTTGGCGTGGAGGACATGTCTCTGTGTCTGGCTGCCATTCAGAAGCTGGTGGAGTACATTAAGTTCAACTTCATGGAGGATGAAGCAGCGCCGTCCGTCAGCCCGTCCACCAGCCCCTCCTCCTGCAGGGGGGAGGGGTTAGACGTGGAAGTCCATGCCCTCTCCCTCAGCAAAGATGAAGGGGACACATCTGAGTTTGGCCTCAGCTTTGGGAATATCCCCATTTTTGGGGACCCTGACAGAAGAAAGAAGGGCGGTCCGAGGAGGAGGCGGGAGCAGGGGCCCATCGTGGATGTGGGCTGCATTTGGGTGACTGAGGTGAAGAAGAAGAGCCCAGCTGCCCACTGTGGGAGGATCAAACTGAGGGACGAAGTGCTCTCACTGAATGGGCAGCTGATGGTAGGAGTCGACGTCAGTGGAGCCAGGTAACGTTACTTTAGCTTATCTGTATACCGTATACTATCATGCATCGTGATAAAAAGCCCGCACAGTACGTTTTTAGTGCTGAATTATAATTTTCGGGTGAATTTGAGAAATCATTTTTATTTAATGTAGGCCCTCTCAGTGAAGCTCACTATCATACAGTCCTAGTCATGGTTGCCTGATTGTCATGATTCATATGATTCTAGAGTGTCACTTTAAATTTGTCATGCACAAAACATCCTGTATCCTAGCTGCAATATACAGTACATTTCTGAACAAAATGTGTACTTTAGGGACATTTTAAGGGTTAAAAGCAGATTTTTTACATTTATTCTAATTCTAATGAATTGCAATTGTTTTCTCATGAAATTCATGTGAATGGCATCTAAATTCAGAAACTCTCCCGGAAAAAATAGTTAAGTACTTTAGTTCTCAGCCACTTAAACATAATCTGGTACAATATTCACAGAAAACATAATCTACAATATTCACAGAAAATATCTCGCTTTCAAGAACTTAGGACCAGACATGGTTAGTAGGACAAGTAAGTTGATTTAGAATAATTGATTAGCACACACGGTAGAATAGTGCCTTACAGCGCACACCTCAGTTCGACCAAGGGCCTTTCTGTGTGGAGTTCGCATATTCTTTCCCTGTGTGTGTGTGAGTTTTCTCCAGGTTCTCCAGTTTCCTCCCACAGTCGAAAACATGAGGTTAACTGAACATTCCAAATTGACCATAGGTGTGAATGTGAGAGTGAATGGTTGTTCTTCTCTGTGTGTTTGTCCAGCAACGGACTGATGGCCTGTCTAGGGTGTGACCCCACCTTTTGTCCTATGTCAGCTGGGTGGCTCCATCCTCCATGACCCTCATGTGGATGGATGAATGAATGAATGAACTGACAAATTGAGTGATTTGTTTTCCCACTGGATCCACTTTAATGCAGTCTGTGTTTCAGGTCAGGGAAGACATCTTAATGCCAACCCCAGTTGCAAAGTGCTCACACTAGAGATTCACACCAGACTATAGTGCTTACTTAGAGCTAGGGCTGCATGATTAATCAATTATTAATCGAGTACTACAGTACATTTATGATCAACTATTTTGATAATGGATTCATCGACAAGTTCTCAGATTATTCAGCTTCTTAAATTCGAATTTGGTTTGCTTTGCTTCCGTCACTGGGGGAGACGGTAGCTCAGTGGCAGCACGAGACATCCTTCAGCTTCAAGGTTGAGAATTCAATTCCCAGCTGCACTAGTCTACATGCTGATGTGTCCTTGGACGAGACACTCAACTCCATGTCGCTCCTGGCGGCTGTGCCAGCAGCATTTGATATGGAAGATGTGTGATAGAATGTATGAATAGGTGAATGGCAAAAACTATAGTGTAAAAGCAGCTTTGAGTTGTCATCAAGAGTAGAAAAGCACGATATAAATACCATATAACAAAGAAATTAATTAAATTGAATTTTATGGACAAAAAGCTAATCGATTAATCAAAAACTAACTGACAACTAACCACAATAAGAGGGGGCCCCTAAGAACACCTGATCCTGTCAGTCCACAGCAATGATGGTCTTAAATTTAGCAAGAGAATTCATTTACAACTCCTTAACTCAGTCCAATGCTACTTAGCTTGCCTTAGTTCAGTCCAGCGTAGCCCCTCCCTAGCCCCTTTTACCCAGGGTCCTCCAAATATACAACCTCTTCCTCATGTTGAGGTTTGCTTGCTGAACAGCATCTGTCTTCATGTGGTTACTATGAACATGACTCATGTCAGAATCAGCAGCTGCTGGACCATCTGTACACACTGAAGGCATACGTGTCAGTGTTGTTTTTAAAAAAAGGTCAAACAACATCAATACAGATGAGTTTCCCTCCCTCTGGAATGTCACAGCTGATCCAGACCAGCATGGGTCTGCATGGAAAGCAGCTCTGTGGACGGCTTCCAGCGTGTGCAGGAGTGAGACTGGAAATAGGTTTAGGAGCTTTTCCAGCTCCCTGTGGTTTAACATGATATCCATGTGATACTGCAAAACCTAAGATCTCATTCCAGTTCGTTTGTCCTCATGAGTGGATCCTCACCTCCCTGCACGCAGCACTGTTAAAACACACCAGACACCAGACAAACCTGATTAGCACACAGTAATAGTAGCCTTCCCAGAGTGTGCGGTTGCAGAATTCTCCAGTGACTCTTCCATCTTGTACTTAAAGAGAAATGTGGAAACCTTCTGCTTGTGCTTTCATTTGTATGAAGTCGATGGACGTAAGTGTCTACCTCATCTGCAACATCTACAGACAGACAGACTGTTTGAACTCACTGACAGTGAGTTCAAACGCGTTATTTAGTGACGTCTGTGTTTAACACCCTTTGTTCAGGTTTACAGTCAGGTCCATAAATATTTTATTCATAAATAAAATGAACAAGATGTGCTTTAACAGCAGACTTTCAGCTTTAATGTGAGGATATTTACATCCAAATCAGGGGAAAGGTGTAGGAATTACAACAGGTTGTATCATTTCATTTCATTTCATTTCATTTCATTTCATTTCAAATCCATTGTGGTGGTGTATAGAGCCAAAAAGATTAGAATTGTGTCGATGGCCCAACATTTATGGACCTGACTGTACCTCAGTCTGTCTAAAAACTGAAATGGCTAACCCTCAGCCTGTGCTATGCTGTTGGCTTTTCTACTGCAAACCTTGCATTCATGATTGTTTCCCTCTGTCTAACACTAATAGCAAGATAAAGCAGTGAATGTAATCTCAAGATATTGTCTTCTGGTCTATTTAAATCTGTTGCCTGACCAATTTGCAAGAAAAGTCAGTACAAAGATGCATAATGATCATTTGCCAGTCTAATGGACGCATCATGATTATGACATGTGAATCCAAGTCAGGCATCGAATTTGCGCAATGTGTCTTTTTGCAATGACCTGTAATTATTAAGAATTTACACACTTAAGTGGTGTCATTGTTATGATGTTGTTTCAGAGATGGACAACAAAAGGTAGCTGTATCTGAATCAATCTGAATCAAACTTCAGCCATGCGATCGACAAGGTGCAGCAAATCATGCCGCATTCAGTGTCAACACACAATGTCAGTGGCCAGTAAACAGTTACTTTCTTTTAAGTCAAAATGTAAAGGGAATGTATCATCTATAACATCATGCCATCTAGAAATCATTTCATCTTCCACTTGCTTAATTGTTCACAGAAATTTTGACCATGGGTGCCCGAACTTCTGCATGCCATTGTAAGTAGGCACATGCCAATAATTGTGTGAGAAGCTCCCTGTTTGGCATTCAGTAGTTATGGAGTTGTGTAATAACTCTGACAGAAAATTATATTGCTTATATTGTTGTTTTTATAATGCCTACTTTTTAAAAGTCATTTAATTCATTCAACACCAAGTGACAGTGCAAAATAATTATAAATATCCTGAGATATTATATGAGGCCACTTCTTCCTGCCGTACTCCCACTCTGTAATATCACACTGATGTTGAACTGACCTGACATTTCATTTGTTATCAATAGTTATGATACCTGGAGGAAACACCAAATTAGAAAGTCAGACCTCTAGTTACTTCCACATTCAAAAAGAACCGAGAGTCTGTCCTGAAGGAGTGAACTGGTTTAAGCGCTTGAAAAAAACCTGTGGTGCTTAAGAGAGATGGTGTGTCAAAATTTACCTTGAAATGAATTGCAACTTTGTGCAGTTTTTTTCCACATCACAGTTAAATTCTACTTTAATTTATATTTCATATCATGTAGCACCAAATCACATACAATATCATAATACAATAACATAATCATAGGGAACTTGGCATAGACTGAGACCACACAAAATTATGAAGAGTAAGAGAAACAGAATAAAACTCCTCTGATAAAACCAAGACTTGATTGAATCTGTGTATGGCGAGGGAATGTTAGTATAATTGTCATTGAAACTGTGTTTTGCAGTTACCTGGCTGACCAGTGCTGGAATGGAGGCTGTATCTACATGATCTTGCTGCGACGAGTCAAGCGAAAGGCTCCTCTCCCACCCTGTGAAGTGAAAGGCGGCAGCAGAACCACTGTCTACAACGACAAATGTGATGACCAGCAGCAGGGGAGAGCTGCGTTCGAGCCCTGTGATGCATCAGCAAACTGCAAACGCACACGCAAGTTCGGTGTCATATCCCGATCGTCCTTTACCAGAGACAACAGGGACAGCACAGACTCAGAACTCCAGAGCTGCTACAATGTTTTCAGCTCGTCTCTTCCCACTGATGCAGGCGACGACTCAGGTTATATTCGCTCCTCTCAAACATCCACAGAGGAAAACTTTGTCCAGATGAGGGCCGCTCCACAGCATCTGCGCAGTCGAGGCACTGCCACGCTGCCTGCAAGGTGTCACAGTGAGCTGTTGGACTGCAAAATGGATTCATTCAGTAGTGAACCGTCAAGCCAGGTGAGACTCACAGCTGACGTTCAGAGCTTTATTACTTCACTTACACACAAATTAAGGGATAGAAGTAGGTTCTTTAAACATGCCTAAACCTACTCTGGCACCCCAAGGGAAGGGTGCCAAAAACTGGAATGGTTGAGGTTGGTTATTTTGATATTATTATTTCTAATGGAAATGCCAAAGAGTATGTATCGTAGTGTAACTCTAGCGCCAAACTGGTTGAATTGACTGATTGCTCATTAGCTGAAGGAATGAAGTACGGTTTCAAAGTCAAATAATGGAAGCATCCAAAATAAAACTAGGATGTTTGAAAAAGCTGTGTTAAAATTTCTTTGCTCTGTTTAACAGCACGTGGGAGATACTTAAAAAACAATGAAATTTCATAGGGGGCTAATAATTTCGTCCTCAAGTGTAAGTTTAAGAGTCTAAATGAAAACTGCTCTGCGTGGTCCTTGTATGGCCTTGTGGTCATAACTATAATATACATGATTTTGTTTGTTTGTAGCAAAATTTTATTGAGATAAAAAGAGTGAAATAATCATTTGTTTGGTTGGTAACTGGTAAAGTATAAAAAGTAACCTTGAAAGTGCTTGAAAATTACTTAAAATTGACCAAGGAAATGGGGTACGAACCCTTTGTTGTCACTGTGTTAAGCCCACCTCTAGCACGCCAGGGGTTTAAAATTGGTTTCCTTTTTAGGAGACTCTGTAGTTGGCCAAAACAGCATCCTTATCAGACGTGTCTGCAGGCAAGCACGTTTGTTGTCGCTCTGCATTCGTCATCCATATCATTGGTTTGACTGGTTGTTGGTTTATCCAGTTGCACTTGGAAGTGGGAGGTGACTACACCCTTTCCAGACTCACACTCAATCCCTTTGAAATGCAGTCTGGTGTTAGTAGTCAGTAGTCTACAGGGGTTGGACAATAAAACTGAAACACCTGGTTTTAGACCACAATTATTCATTAGTATGGTGTTTGGCTATAGCAGCCCGGCCATGTACAGTATATTGACCCTGTGGAGCTCCCGACGGGCAGTTTTGGTGGAAACAGGAGAGTTGAGGTGCACATTTAATTCTGCAGTGATTCTGTGATTTAATTCTGCAAGACTTGCTGTCTTGGTCACAGATGCGCCAGCAAGACGTGCACCAACAATTTGTCCTCTTTTGAACTCTGATATGTCACCCATGATGTTGTGTGCATTGCAATATTTTAAGCAAAACTGTGCTATTACTCGGCCAATTGAACCTTCACACTCTGCTCTTACTGGTGCAATGTGCAATCAATGAAGACTGGCCACCAGGTTGGTCACATTTAGCCAAGGCCTTGTTCACAAGTTTCCATGTTGTAAATACAAGGTCAAGAGTTCCACTTGAAAGCAGCAGAAGACAAGCCGCTGTGGTATAGAGACAGGAAGAAGTTTGGCGCGCCCAGCTGAAGGAAACCCTCCTGTTTGTTTTTGTCTAACATGCTGGCGCTCACTGATTGAATGGTGCGCATTGTGGTGTTGTGCTGGAAAAGGTGCTGACTCAGTGACTCAGCTGCCAACACCACTCACAGTGAGAAAACACACATGAATGGCTCAAAGTGGATTATACAATTGATTTTAAGAATCACAGAGTCCAGTCAGTACTGACAGACATCTGGCAACTCACTCGATTTTTCTGGTGGATCTGAATTTCAAACAAATTTCAATCTGAGAAGTTTTGACTTTTTCACAAATGAAGCTGCATATTTGTTATATTAAAGAGTTGTGTTACTAAGAAAGTTACTAATGGGTACAGATTCAAGGTACCAGTACTAGTTTTGATTCAAATATCAATAGGACTTAGCCATGGTAGACTGAACATGCACTGGTCAGCAGAGTCTTATGACTAAGGACGTCAAGATTCTCCAAATCCTTGATTTGATTTGATTTTTGATTTGTAAGGTCACGATTTGATTTTATTCTCTCCCCCCCCCTTTTATCACAGATGGATCTGCCATTTTTAGACTTGTCTAGTTTAGTCTAGGATTATTCCTTTTTGGTCATGATAACTCATTTAATTTTTTAATTCCAATTTCAACTGTCTACATGAGTGACACAATGTCCATCCTTTGTTTGCAATGTTCCACACTAATAATAATTTATTACGAAATCTAGTCAAATCTAAACTAAGTGTAAAAAGAAGAAGTTATAGTCATGTAGCTCTGTGTTGCTCTGAAGGTCCAGCAATCTGTTATTAAGGCCATTAAATCTGCAGTGACCTCCAATAACATTGTCATACATGGATGTCATGTCATACATGATTAAATGTTTAAATCCAGGGTTTCCCACCACATGTCTGATGCTACAAACAGGGGCATAGTGTTAGTTATAGTTGAATTTTGAGGATGTTTTACTCCAAATGTGTTAATATAGTTGTTTTTGTACTTACATCTACATCCTTATGATACATGTGGAAGTGTCTTGTGCTTTGCCAAAACATTGCAAACACACCATGGTTTTCTTACCAACAACACAAAGGTTTTTGACAAAACTCCTGGCAAACGGAAAATATTTCCACACCGGTGATTTCAGAGAAGTGGGAGGGGGTTCGAGCTCAGTCGATGTGTCGCCCCAAACCAGCTGTTGCTGTGGTTACTATTAGTTGGCAGCAGCTTCAGGTTAGCAGGAGGAGGTAACGTGTAGTCGCGCTACAATGGCTACAACGGCTACAACCACAACACACTCAACTTTGCTTACGAAGGTAGAGATTGTGACTTTGTTTCGATCAGTATTTAATTTACAGTCAATATCGTGACACCCCTACATATGACCACTGGGAAGTGACTTAAATTTACACCAATATAACTGCTATATAATTGAATCATAGGATTTTTTTGTCTTTTCTTTTCGCTCATCTTTCTCGCCCTTCCTGACACAAGTGTCCCATTTTTCCAAGACCAGCATTAGTAGTATACACCGGATGTGGCTGATGTGAGTTCAGAGTGTCCCGTTAGTCATGGGGATGGGTACCTTGCTCAGAGGTACTCCAGCCCTGTCGGGATTCGAGCTGGTATTCCTCTGGTTACAACCCTTTCCACTAGGCCATGGGCTGTCTGAATTATAGACAGAGTCAGGGTGATGAAATACATACTGGGAACACCTAGTTTTTAATAAAGACATGCATTTAGAGATTGAACTTTTATGGAAAAATAATGTATTATCAGCTCTTTGAGCTCTGATGGTACCTTTGTATACACAGTACCTCACAGTCTTAACTAAAGCCGATTTGAGTGGAGATTCACATACTCTAAATCATAGTAAGCAGGTCAGGGGTTTGACTGAGTTCCTGCTTGCATCTTGCATGGAGTTATATTTAGACTTGTTGGTGAGAATCAGATCAAGTTTGGAGTATTGGGTTTTGGTTCTTATTGTACGCTCCTTCTAAAAGACATGGCTGTGATTCAGGAAAAGATTGTGGTTTTGGTGCTTGGAGTTGTCTAAACAGAAGCCTCAAACCATAAATCATGCTGCAGTTACCAGAAGCAGATACGGAAGAAAAATATAGGCTACTGTACACAGGCAATGAATGCTATGCCAGAAAACATATTTGGTAATGTCAGCTCGTGGTATATGAATTTATGTTTTCATTGAGGTTGTTTTGATTTCGCTGCTTCACAGTGGGCCCCCCAAAAAAACCTGTTCTTTAATTCTAATCTCGATATATACCCAACCCTACTGAATTTAAGGTAATTTATATTAGTAAATCAGGCTCATTGTTGTTTTCTTTCAAGTGCAAGTGAAATTCAGCTTAGTCGAAGATGAAGGCTTTTACATACTAGATTCATTTTTATGCATTTTATAATAAGAGAATAGAAATATATTGTCCAATTGGAGCAGGAATATTTTATTTGGTCCCACCATCAGATATACAGTATAAGCCCACTCTACATTTACATGCATCTAATCATGGGTCCAAGAGACTTTCTGTAGATCTCATACTTCCAGGCAGGGCTATTATCAATTTTAGCAGATTTGGTTCAGATTGAACCTGCGATAAGTGAGTTATAACAGTTTCATGCATACGTTTTAATCCTTGTTGTGTCGAGAGGGATCAGGTCAAGTTTGAAGTTTGTCGCAAGAAAACGTTTGGAAAGGGTTCACTCAAATAACACACATGCTAAATCACCAAAATTGCAACCCCATGCCCCGCCTCATCTAAGTTTGGTTCAGATCGGACACATCATAATTTCCAGCTACTGTGCTGTCCCATAGTGCCTACACCATGTGGAAAAAAAGTGAAGCTTTTGATAACTTTTAATCCCTGTCTTATCCCTATCTTTCCCCTTGTTTTGACTTGATACATGTTTGCACCCACTTTCATGCATGTACATGAAAGCAGATGCAGGGGAAATCATTTAAAGTTGGTGGGGGGGGAGACAAATTCGCTCTGCCCATTCACTGATTTTGTGCATCGCTTGTCTTCTTTTGCAGCCGAGAGAAGGCAGCCACATCTGGAAGATGCATATGGTGAAAGGTCAGGAAGGCCTGGGCATACAGATCACGGGGGGGCGTGGCTCCAAACGCTCTCCTCATGGCATCGTTATAGCTCATATAGAGGAGGGTGGAGCCATTCACAGGTACAGGTTCTTTGGTGTGGCTCATATTCATTTGTTTCTAACTCTGCACTCTAGTTCTATTTTATTTCACTTCGTTTACAGTATTTGCAATTTAATCTGTTTTTTTCTAAAACAAGCAAAGAAATGTTTAAACTTTACTGAGCACAAATGCTTTTAAAATGTTCTCTACTTTATAGCCCAACAGCCCTGAGAGTATTTACTAGAATATCACACATAGTATTTTATAGAAGAAGATTGTATGAGGTATAATGAAAAGTTGAGCTATTACATACAGGCAAGCTCACTGATACATGGCTGCCAGTGGGAATACCAGAAAAAATGTGTTTTAGATGCTTTACAAAAGGCTTCCTTAGTAATAGCTACACCAGCTTGTGTGGGTGTTACCTTAAGAATCTGTTCCCAGCTGGTGATTGGTGTTTGACATGTACATATAATACAATGCAACTTCTGGAAAAAGACTCAATTGCTTAGTCGGGAAATAAATAAAGTGGATACAAAGAAGACAATGTGTTATCATGTTGTAGTTATGGGTTTATGGAACTACTAAATTGAAATAATAAAATCAATCCAAAAAAGTCAAGTTCATAAATTTAGTGTCTTTGCATTAATTTGATTCCCATTTAATGTAAACTGGTAAGAGTTGCTTTACATCGTCATGTGAGGTGCAAAGCAATACAATTGCAAACATTTGAAGAAAATGAAATATTATTAGCATCAATCTGCAGTTAATTTTGATTCAGGAAAAAAAATGAATCATTTGAAAGCCCTAAATAAAAATAACATTTGAAGTTAGTGATAGAGTCAGCAGTAGATCAACAGCTCCTATGTGCTTTAATGTAAAATGTTAAATGTACTGTAACAGAGGTTGATGTAATGGAGTGAGTTGTTTCCTCACTCCATTACATCAAGCCTTTTGTTAAGTGACCAAAACATGGTGTACAGTATGTACTGTATGTACTCCAGTGTTTCCAGTGGTGGAGGACAGTTCAGCTTTAATCTGTGTGTGTTTACAACAGCTCAGTATGTGCGTGTGTTTCAGGGATGGTCGTCTCCATGCTGGTGATGAGTTGCTGATGATCAATGGTCAGTCTCTGGTAGGTCTCACTCATCAGGAGGCTGTTGCTATCCTCCGCTCCACAACTGGTCTGGTCCAGCTGGTGGTGGCCAGTGGTGTAAGTACACACACGTGCACACACAGTCTGTTACCATGACTTCAGAGGACATTACATTGATTTAATCTAACCTTAACCATAACTACTACTGGCCTTACCCTAAACTAACTAACCGTAAACCTCTTCCTAACGGTATAACATGTCTAAACAGATTTACAGTACTGTGCATAAGTCTTAGGCCACCATTGGATTTGTTGTTTTAGCAATGCTATAATGACCATCCTGTACAATAATTTCTCAATCACTTTATTGGAACACATCCTGAAAATATGGAGAAACACATATGCAGTGTGAAAATAACATCTTTTTTTCAGAAACAACAAAAATAACAATAACACAACCATGGCTCTTTAAAACCTGGAATGGAACCCTAATGTTATCAGTAAAACCTGTGTTTCTCCTACTATTTCATGCCAACAAATAGCTGCTGTGAAAAAGGTCTATTATACCTGGTTTACTCAAGACATGTTTGAGCATCACATACACATGTTGCACAAGTTCAACTCATTGACAGGTTGATCATATAGTATAAGACTGACTTTTAGTCACATCTTTTCAATCTAAACGCCAATGATCACAAAACTGACATAAAAACAACAAACCTGGTGGTGGCCTAAGACTTATGCACAGTACTGTAGGTCCCCACAACATGATTGATACCTGGAACACACACACACAGGTTTGCATACCTATTCTTTTAATTACACTGCATTGACTTCCATTAATTTGGACAGCCTCAAGAATCAAGAATCAAGAAGCTTTATTTGTCACATGACATTGCAGGCAATGACAGTGAAATGTACATACAAGTACGATAGAACTAGTAGAAAATATAAACAATAAAAGTAAAGTATAAACAAAATATACACAAGTAAAAATAAAAAATATAAGCAATATACACAGTAAGATAAAGTACAATAAGAGCAAACAAAGTAGCATTAAGATAAGTATATATGCATGTACGTATATACAATTTTCTTTACACTCCTACATATCTACATATATGTATGTATATATATACACATATATGTGTACAAATGAGGGCAGCGATGCTGCTCCCAGTGCAGAGGCCAAGAATGTATCAACAAAAAAAAATAACATTGCTCTGCGTACGACTGATTCGCTGTAAAACAAATATAACAGACGTGATATTAAAAAAGTAAAAGTAGTAGTTTGTATGGAGGCAGCCATCTTGGACGCCCATGTCAGGGTTGGTGAGGCCGCTCAGAGTTCAGCTCAGTTCTGACCTTGAAAATGTTGGTGGAGGTGAGATGGTGAACACAGGTGAAACACAGAACACAGAAGCAGGACACAAAGACAGGAAGTTTACAGACACACAAAGAATTGTTTTTGGTTGCCTTTTAATCATTTTTATTGATAAATGGCAACCATACCTTGTTCCTCGTGTTGAAAGACAAGATAAAGCTTCTTGATCTTTGATTAAAAAAAATGGGCAATTAATTAACAAGATCTAAAGTAATTTTATCTGTTACACTAAAACCAAGTTTAACCCATAAAAAGCCATTTCACGGTGTGAGAGAATGTGAGCCACAATGTCCTCGCTTTCACAGAATGTCTTCACTTCTTGTGTTTTTGTTTTTTTTTGTGCGTGTGTGTCTGTAAACAAAGATGCATGTACAAGTACAAGCACACACACTAGAGGTGTACAACAACAATGGACAAAAAGGCAACTGACAAACTAAAATAGTTGTTACATCACTAGAGGAAAAGGGAAGCAGAGTGACCTCCTGCCAATATGTTTTCCTGTTTTGGCCAGACATTAATAATCAGATATTACACAGTACACAGTATATACTGTATAATTTTGTCACTGTTTCATTTATTAATTAATTGACTTAATTTCAACACCTTATTTGTTTTTGTTTTGACTTCATGGTTATATACATTTTCAAATTTTCACGGATTGAGGAGTGAAATAGATGCACATTATTTCATGTCAGACTTTGTTATATCACAGATCCAAGGCGTCACAACATCCATGTACAGATGTTGTGTTGGGTTTTTAGCATTGAATCGGTGCTCTGCAGTAGACAACAAAAACACACTGTTGTCTAGTCTGGTTCCTCTCTTCAAACCTGCTCCCACATGTACAACAACAGCATTGGACACTGCTCAGGAGCTACGGAAGCCCTGGAGGGACAGAAAGGCAATTTAAAAAGAAAACACAAATAACAGTAAACAAAGTCATCTCATGGAGATAAAGTCACAAAATCTTGACATAATCAAATGACAATGAAATAAACTAAACAATAAACAAAGTGCATCTATCTATCTATCTATCTATCTATCTATCTATCTATCTATCTATCTATCTATCTATCTATCTATCTATCTATCTATCTATCTATCTATCTAATAAGGTAAATGCTTTTTTTCTTACTTGCTAAAGAAAAAGGGAAACACTTTAGAATCAAATTTAATTAATAGTTAAAGAAAACAATATCTTCCAAAGTAATAAGTGATCTACAGCAATGTGCTATGTGCATGTTTGTGTATGTGTTAAATTTATCCCAGTATCCTCTGTGTTGTTGTTCCCCTAGGAGGAGTCAGATGTGGGTTTCGAGCGCTTCCCCTCCACCAGTCTGCCTGACCTGGTCAGCACCTGCAGTTCCTCGTCCTCCCTCTCTCAGATCGCCGTTGCTCGCTCACCACAGACGTCCAACAGCAGCACATGTCTCTACAGCCCTTTCCCGGTACACACAAATATTAAGTAGTACAGGTTTATGTGAATGTGTGTGCGTGGGAAATCTGTGCCTCACATGGTGTGATCTTGCTAAAAGCAAAATAAAAGTCAGCACCTACAGGGGTTGGACAATGAAACTGAAACGCCTGGTTTTAGACAACAATAATTCATTAGTATAGTGTTTGGCTATAGCAGCCCAGCCATGTACTGTATATTGACCCTGTGGAGCCCCCAACGGACAGTTTTGGTGGAAACAGGAGAGTTGAGGTGCACATTTAATTCTGCAGTGAGTTGAGCAGCTGTGGTTTTATGTTTTTTTTTGGATACAAACAGGGTTAGCACCCGGGCATCCCTTTCAGACAGCTTCCTCTTGCGTCCACAGTTACTCCTGTTGGATGTGGTTCGTCCTTCTTGGTATGCTGACATTACCCTGGATACCGTGGCTGTTGATACATCACAAAGACTTGGTCTTGGTCACAGATGCGCCAGCAAGACGTGCACCAACAATTTGTCCTCTTTTGAACTCTGATATGTCTCCCATAATGTTGTGTGCATTGCAATATTTTAAGCAAAACTGTGCTATTACTCGGCTTATTGAACCTTCACACTCTGCTCTTACTGATGCAATGTGCAATCAATGAAGACTGGCCACCAGGCTGGTCACATTTAGCCATGAAACCTCCAACACTAAATTGGCCAGTGTTTCAGTTTCATTGTCCAACCCCTGTATTAGTTGTATTTGGGAAAAGGTTTTCATGACACCAAGACAGGTGTCTTTTTTGAGTATTTCCACCTTTTCATGGGACAGATGGGAAACATAATCTGGGGCAGTCCCATTTAACCCAGATGGAGAAATGAGTCAGATGCATTTTGATCACAGGGCTGGACTTTCAACAGATTCCTTTCACTCCACTCAATTGGAAATAGTGCAGAGCACTAAGGTTTATACAATATATTCATCACTGGAGTTGCAGCATGATGTAAAATAAGGCATGTGCTAACGGAAAATAATCTGTGTAGGAAATTGATTTATATGTTAGGATATTGAAAAATAAGACCTAAAAGGATGGTCTTCAATCCAAAAAGTTGGCGGAAAAAACAAAATCAAACTTGGTCAGAACAATGACACTGACCAAAAATGTAGAGAGTGAAGGACCACGAGAAGGAGGAACAGGATTCAAAACATAACAGACCAGCTGACAAATAGACTGAGGAGCTCAGAGACTAATGCTGCATTCCATTTACATCCAAACTCAGAACTTGGAACTTGGGAGTGACGTCGGCCAAGTTCCAGTTGAGAAGCAGAAGTGCTATTAACAGTAAAAGTAGAAGTGTTTGTATGGAGGCAGCCCATGTCAGCGCTGGTGAGGTCGCTCAGAGTTCAGCCGAGTTCATGACCTCAAAAATGTTGGTAGAGGTGAGGTAGTAAAAACAGGTAAAACATATCAGGGCAGGACACAAAAACCGGACACAGACACACAAAGAAGTTACTATTTATTGTTTTTGGTTACTGAACTTTTTACCTGTAATTATTGGAGACAAAGACTGGGCCACTTACATCATGTTCCTTACATGTTTAATGATTAAAATAAAGCTTCTTGATCCTTGATCCCTGATAAAAACAGGTAATTAACAAGATTCAAAGAAATAAACGAAATAAACAGAAATAAACTGGGCAGCCCTGCCTGAAGCATGGGGAGAACTTGGGAGCAACGGGCCAGGAACACAAAAGTTATTGAGAGGGCACGTTAAGGTTACTGTGAAGGAATACAAGAGTATTTAGAGGGAACGCAGAAGTATTGTGAGGGAACGCAAGTTGTTGTGAGGGAATGCCAACCTTTTGAGAGGGAACACAAAAGTTCACTGTAGGGAAAACTACAAAAAATCTGTAGATTGAAAAAACAAAAATCAAACAGTAATAATAATAAACAGAGCAATTTCAATTGATGAATCACACCAGACTAAACATTTCATTCACTATTTCAGCTCAGTCAGCAGACCTTAAACACAAAATGAATCTACACACAGCTGTTTAAAAATAAAGAACTTAAATATTATGTGTGTTTTGTTTTTTGTTTTTTTTTGTCCTAGCAGTTGACTAACGTGCAGAAACTAGAAGAACAGAGTCAGGCTGAGGCGCCGAAAGGATCCTGCAATAGCCCCACACCCACGAAGCTCTGCAGCAGATCCCAAGGTGGGTCCCTCACACCCCATCCCATTACATTACATTACATCTCGTCATTTGGCAGAGACTTCCACACTAACAGCTGGTTAGTTGGTTGTCTAGCGTATTCATACCGTGTGAACATTGTCTTTGGGGCCTTTTAGATTTATTTCTTTGTATTGATTTTTCACACATATATACAAAAAAATAATATTAAGAAAACTGAGTAAAAGTAGTATGAATGAGGGTGTGGTAGAAATGTGTAGCTTATATGAAAACCACACCCAGAGAAACTAGTTAAAATAATACACACTCAAAATTCATTCAGACAAAATTAGAGAAAGGAAATAAAGATCAATTCATAATGAGTGCAATAGTCACAGTGATAATATTACACAATGTTGCAGGTTGCAAAACAAACTAAAGTCATGAAGCCTTCAGATTTGAAATGACCACCATTACGTCAGTTTTTGAAACCTGCAGCAAGGCCTATTGGACAATACCAGCTGTCAATCACACTGGTGTAAATACGTTTAAATACAAATGAATGTGTGTTACATGCATTGTGCTACATGACTCTAGATAGTGAGTGAATTGAGAAAAAATAAGGACCGGTTCTCCCCTTATCCATATGAAACGTGTATGTCTGTCAGTATTACTGAATCATTAACCACTAAATTATGAACATTTTCAGTAAATAAAAGATACCAGAAACTTTTAGTGATGTTCACATCTTTTTAATAAAGTTCCATATTAGAAAAACTAACCAAAAAATTGACTTACTATATGTTAGACAGTTTGCCAACTTGTAGTTTTAGATTATCCATAACTTGAAGCAAACAGTCCATTTTAATTGGTGACCTGTTATTTCACTGTCCTCCAGGACACAAATTTGGCAAGAAGTCAGTAAATATAACTAAACATTAATGAACCTTTTTAAACACTTCCAGTAGATAGATGTATTTTTCTTGTTTAAAATAAAATTTGTTCAAGTGGAGTCAGAATGGCGACACTAGAAACAAACTCTATACTCTATACCCCATGGTTCTCAAACTGTGGTACGTGTACCACCAGTGGTACGTGAGCTTCCTCTAGTGGTACTTGGAGGAAAATCAGAAATGTTGTTTTTTATTGGAATTTTGACTGGAGTGCATAGAAAATGAAACAATAATAATATATTAATGACATAATAATAATAATAAATCAAATAATAATAATTAGTCACCTTATCTCTCACTCCATCTTAATCTAATTTTACTAGAACAGTGTCTGAAGTATATGTGAGGAAGAGGAGGATGATGAGAGCGCAGATTATCTTATTTACACCACTGCATTTTAACATTGGTGATAATGGTTGTACTTTGAGAGCTCAATATTTCCTAAGGTGGTACTTGGTATGAAAAGTTTGAGAACCACTGCTCTATACTGAAAGTCATATACAATAGTGCACTCTGGAAATGCTTATTCTGGACCATAATAATGAATTGGTCAGATAACCTAAATAGAGTACCAGCATCTCATGAGAAGAGCCGGAAATCAAAAGTAAAACTGAAAATAGAAAAATTAAGAAGTGGTGGTACTGCATGCCAGACAGTACCGGCCCACCTCAAGCAAAGACAAGGTGGAAGCAAAACAGCTTTTCTAGCAAAGTGAGATGGCAAAATGGAAGCAAATGTGGACCTAGAGTTGTCTTTTCACAAAGCTCTGCTGCAGTCTGATGCCACTGCCCACACACTTGGTTGAAAACTTAGTCGCTTTGACACCGGACTTTTTTCTACGTGTTCACTAATTTTGCACGTGGTGAATGTGATCATTTAAGTGACTGAATTTGCAGGATGTTATGTGAAGATTGAGATTTGTCCTTTCTCTGGATCAGGAGGGAGCAGCCGGCTGGAGTCAGTGGGTGAGGATGATGAGCTGTTTGTGGAGAATGGTGTGAGCAGCTGTGAAATAATGGAGAAGCCTCCACCTGGCCGACGTAAACACTCTCTACCTCAACAACTAGACACTGCTGGAGTGAGACAGGTCAGTCACCTGGTTCTGTAGATACCTTACTGTGAGTGTGCATTTACATGTTATGAATATTACATGGTTGAAGAATCAAGAATTTGTTTCAGACAGACACCACCTTAGATTTATGTTACTGTAATACATAATTGGACAATTTCTTAATGAGAACTTTGTAAAAAGTAAATCAAGGTTATGCTTTATTACCTGTTATTACTTAAAACACATGATCCATTATTAGCTAATGTATTAATATTACCTGCCTAATGCCTAATCCAAACACTTAACCTTAACCATCACAACTAAATGCCTAATAAACTCTTAACTTAACCTTAACTATCACAGCTTAATGCCCAATCCTAACCCTTAATTTAACCTTAATCGTAACAACTAAATGCCTAATCCTAACCCTTAATTTAACCTTAATCGTAACAACTAAATGCCTAATCCTAACCCTTAATTTAACTTTAATCGTCACAACTAAATGCCTAATCCAAACCCTTAACTTAACCTTAACCATCACAACTAAATGCCTAATCCAAACCCTTAACTTAACCTTAACTATCACAGCTTAATGCCCAATCCTAACGCTTAATATAACCTTAAACGTCGCAACTAAGTGACTAATCCTAACCCTTAATTTAACCTTAATCGTCACAACTACATGACTAATCCAAACCCTTAACTTAACCCTAATTGTCACAACTAAATGCCTAATCCAAACCCTTAATTTAACCTTAATCGTCACAACTAAATACCTAATCCAAACCCTTAATTTAACCTTAACCTTCACAACTAAATGCCCAAAACCCTTAAATGTAAGTCTAACCCTAACCCTAAAACCAAGTGTTCAGATATAAACATCCCTTTTTAATTTGTGACAGAAAGTGAGGCCAAAATGTCCTCACTTTCACAAAATGTCTGTAGGTTTTTGGTCCTCTGATGTACAAGGACACACACACACACTGGTTTCTATGACTTCAGAGGACATTGCATTGACTTACATTCATTTCCTGGAGACTTACTCTAACCTTAATCATAATTACTAATACCCGAACCCTAACCCTAACCTCAACCTAACTTTAAAACATGTCTTCACCTTAAAATGGAGTCATTTATTTTATAGGGACTTGATTTTTGTCCCCATAAGTCCCTATTGTGTGACTGTGTAAACAGATTTAGGTTCCCACAACATAAGGAATACCAAGTACACACACAGTTCAAAGCCTGCTCTTTCACTGTCACAACAATACCAAGAAGAGCTTCTGCACAAGGAAATAATTTAAAAAAAAGTAACATGTTGCTGTTTTTCCTACAGGTTATAGTGTAACATATAACCATATACAAACCTTACAATGCTGAGTCAAGTCATCAAGCATCAAACCATAATGTGCATCAATGAATATGTTTGGTTTTTCTAGCAAGATGAATGTGGCTGTTTCCTTCTTTATTTCTGCTGCTTTTTCATATTCATCACTCCTTTAGGATTATCCGATCATTAAGAAATCCGCCCGATCCCTGAGCACCGTTCAAGTGGAGTCACCATGGCGACTGGCACAGCCATCTATTATATCTAGTATAGTGCTGATGAAAGGCCAGGGCAAGGTGAGTGCTCTCCTTTGACATGTAAGCATGAATAAAGCTCTCTCTTTCTGTGTGTATGTGTCATCGTACAAGAACACACATTCAACCATGCACTTTGGTGCAAACACACTGTTTTTAAACGCAGCTCCTCAACAAATATAAATGTATCATTCTGTTGCTTTTATATTGCCATATCAATAATGCATGTTTAGTTAGGGTCATGCAACATGGAAACAAGGTTTTTCATGAAAAAAATATTCCACAGTATATTTGGTGACAAAAGTTTACAGACCTTGACAATGGTCTATTCTGAAATCTGTGTTTTCAGTTAGAGTCAGAGTCTTGTGTGTCTCGCTGGTTCCTAATGCTGACGACACTTTAGTGGCACACATGTACTGTGTTTCCATCATGGTTTGGTTTGGTTTGGTACAGTACGGTATGGTTTGGAAGGTTGTCATTACCTGCACATGTGCAAAGTGTGACTAGTTCCTGCTACCTCTAATGACACTTGTGGAATAACGAAAATAACATTTAAAAAAATTTTAAAGAGTTAAACAGCAGAATGAAAGATATGATTAACTGTGTATGTTATTTTACAAGAATGACTTTTTGTGATCATCCGTTTTCAGGGCCTGGGGTTCAGTATCGTTGGTGGTCAGGACTCAGCACGTGGTCAGATGGGGATTTTTGTCAAAACCATTTTCCCTCATGGAGCTGCAGCAGCTGATGGACGACTGAAAGAGGGTAACCAAGTCTTTCCTCCTTTCTTCCTCTCTTCCTGACCCGATAAATATCAGAATATACAGTATGTTGTGGGAAACAATGGTCTTCGATTTTACATGTGCTGAAAACTCTGTAGTCTGATTATATGTTTCTCCGTGCAGGAGATGAGATTCTGGAAGTGAACGGAGAATCTCTTCAAGGACTCACACACCAACAGGCCATCCAGACCTTTAAGGTGGACTTCATGTTTACATGTGTAGCATGTCTGCATCGTCAAACATGTTGATTTTTGCTCTATGATTTTGTCCAGCTTGTTTAAGGCCCATTTATACTACTTATACTTTTTCCCTCTGTTTTATGTCCGCCTGTCCTAAACGTTATCGCTGTCACTACTCTACATGCCTCCACCCATCTTTTGCATTCGTATGGACGTTAAGCAATACAAATTGAAGGCATGAACAAACATGTTGCCCATTGAAGAGGTTATTTTATTGTTCTTGATCCGAAATTGATAGAAATGCAAGCTGATGTTGCAGTAGTGGAATGTAAGACCACTGTGCGGAATATTACTCATTGGTTTTGTCCACCACAACTTTTGACAACTTGACACTCTTCGAAGCATTCCACCGTCTTCCTCTTCTTCTGTTCTTTGTCATTTTCCTGACATTTTCCCTGACGAACCAAAAAGGACCAGTACCATCATCGTAAGCTGTCCTACGACATTCACAATGAACAAAATGGACGCAAAGGATGAAAGGCTCCATCTGTCTCAGTCTTTTGTGTAGAGTATAAATGGGCCTACAAGGAAAGTACTCCAATTTAACAGCAAGGTCATTGTAGCTCTGCCTAGCTGTGAAAATGTACTAATTTTCTTGTCCTAGAATATAAGCAGGAGTGAGGAATCTATTATTGAGTAAAGTGTGTCTGCTCCCTTTCAGTCTGTTAGTATTGGACATTTTCTAATTGCCCTATTACAGCATAGACCAAAATAAATTTTGCCTTGTAGCTAGTTGGTGCCATGTATAGCACCATTTTGTGTCTTTCTAGCATACATCAATTTCAATGTTTTTAATTCCTTAAGTTGACAGAACACATTGTCAGTCTCCTCGTTAGTGCAATAATGCACCGAGTATCGGCTTCTTCAAATCCAGGGTGGGAACTGTGGAACATGTACAGAGCACCTCAGCTAGTTTAGGTTTAATTCGACATAAATATGCAATGGTAACTACACTCCAAACTTCACTGTCTGGGTGTTTTAGTTTGATTTTGTACCATTTCAGGTAGATTAATATGTAAACATGAATTTTAAAACTCAGGTTTTAGTATTAAAACAATAATTAGATGTGTTTCTGATGTCGTATAATTTTAAACATGTACCTAGAAATTTTAACTAAAAGTTTGGAAAAGTCTGTGTGGGAGCCCAAAGAAAAAGATTAATTGGGATCCATCTGTGGGTCCCAACAGAACCACTTTTCTAAAATGCCAGTAAAAATGTTGTGTGTGCTTTCTGATATTTCATTTATCTTCTATTTTTCAAACAGCAACTGAAAAAGGGTGTAGTAACACTGACCATTCGGACGCGTCTGCGTAGTCCCAGCCTGACGCCCTGTCCAACCCCAACACTCCTCAGCCGCTCCAGCTCTCCCAACTCCAACACCAGTGGAGGAACGCCTGTCCCCTCAGGGTTTGAAGAGGCTGATGGGCGTAAGGGTCCTGGTCCTGGTCCAAAAGACTGCATCATCATGGAGGTCGCACTTAACAAAGGTCAACTCCTTTCACTGGAAACTAATAGGCTCAAACCAGGAAACACAGACCCTGATCAGAATTGTATTGCAAGGTTTTCTGCATGTTATTTTAAATATACACATAAATCGTAACTGTAAGGTCTGGAAAATTCCTCAAATGTTGTTTGGGGACCCCAAACAAACAAAACTGTACATTTTTATAGATAGTATTTGTTTCTTAATTGCATATTCAACCTTTAGGATTCTTGTTGGTCACAAAAATACTGTATGTATCAATTCAAATGCATTTTTATTTGTATAAAATACAGAATTTACAATGTGTTTTAGAGACATTTTAAGAGTTTAAAGCACTTTTTTTCAATTATTGCAATAATATCCAGTATGGCATTTACTTTGGTCATGTTAATCCTGATATGAAATTTTAATCTCATGCATAATCTACATACTCCTTCCTTGTGTATGCATATTCTACTGTTATCTGCTTTTTGGTGCTGAGCTATTATGGCCTCATGAACTATTTGTGTCAGCATTTATATTTCACAGTTTTTCTAAGGGGTGCTTTTGCAGTGGTGGCTAACTCATCAAAAATGCTGATTTATACAGAGCCTGGTGTTGGTTTGGGGATTGGAGTTTGCTGTCTGACCCTGGAGAACTCTGCACCTGGTATCTACATCCACAGCTTGGCTCTGGGATCTGTGGCCAAGATGGACGGCAGGCTCAGGTTAATAAGTGCATGTATTTTCTCACTGATAACAGCGTATTCATGGACTGTTTACTAGTTATATTGTTATGTTGTTGTTGTTGCTGGAAACTTTTGCTTCGCTGTGCAGTCGTGGAGATCAGATACTGGAGGTGGACTCAGTCAGTCTACGTCATGCTGCTCTCAGTGAGGCTTATGCCATCCTCAGTGAATGTGGCCCAGGACCAGTCAGTCTCATTATAAGCAGACACCCTAACCCCAAGGTAAGTGGGTCCATACTTTTAATATATTTAAAGCTGGAATTATGCTGTGTTCCATTTGGAGTAGGAACTCAACATTTCAAATTTTTACTCAGATTAACCTCATACACCCTGATTTTTGGATTCCAAGATTCCTGCCACCGTACAAACACTGCTACTTTTACTGTTAACAGCATTTTTGTTGTATTTGTTTCACAGTAAAGCCATAGTTAGATACAGTTGAGAGAGTGGAAATTAAAAAATAACTGGTAATTAATACATGAAAAACTAAATTAACATTTTCAACTATAGTCTCTTACACCCACAGTCAAACTATTTGTGTGATGTGTGAGTGAGTGAGTGAGTGAGTGAGTGAGTGAGTGAGTGAGTGAGTGAGTGAGTGAGTGAGTGATTATGGTTGTTTATTTAAGAGACTATAGAAGACTGGGTTTATATAAGAGAGTATAGTTGTATATGAGGGAGTTTGATTGATAATATAAGAATAATAGTATAAGAATGTATAGTATTAAACGCAGGAGAGAATGATTGTATGTACTGTACTATACTATACTACTCTACACTGTACTATACTGTACTGTACTATATTGTACTGTGCTATACTATAGGGTACTGTACTATACTATACTACCCTATATTGTACTATACTGTGCTATACTATATTGTACTGTACTATACTGTACTACTCTATACTGTACTATACTGTACTGTGCTATACTATACAATACTATACTGTAATATACTATACATATCATACTATTCTGTACTTTACTATACTGTACTATATCACTCTTTGCTATATACTATGTGATACTACACTGTACCAGTCTTTTCTATACTATGCTGCACTATACAAGACTACACTATATCATACAATACAGAACCACATTACACCATTGTTTCATATTATACTATTCTACACACCGTACTATAGTTATTATTGTACAGTATATATCACAGGGCCTTTTTTCACACCTGAACAAGAGGATGCTCATCGCATGATGGTTAGATATGAAGCAAATGAAATTACAGACCAAGGGAGATACAGTGACCCATTTTTGCATGAATCCAATATGTGATACTGTTTGTGCTGATTAAGAAATCTACTCACTGCTTTGTGAATGAGAAAAGCAATCATGCATAAAAATGTGATTTGAACATCTTTTCTGTCAGGTGTCAGAACAGGAGATGGATTACATGATAGCTCGATCCACACACAGGGACAAAACGAGCCGGAACAGAAATTCACCTCAATCGCAAGGTCTGATGTGTTTGCTTTCCTCGCCTTCTCCTCTCTGATCATTTGACAGGCTAACATTATTAGTAGCTGGACTAAGTCTGACCTCTGGGGCTTTTCCTACAGGTCTGTCCTGTAAGAGTCCTTGTCCAACTGTGAAGGACAGACAGGGAAGTGTCTCTCCTGCTCTCAGCTGGACCATGAAGAGATTCCTGGAGCCTGCCAGCAGAGTAAGTCTCCACTTTGTATAATAGACAAAGTTCAGTGCTGAACTGAGTTAAGTGTTCATTCATTTTCACTGGCTACCTTGTTTCTCCAAATAGTCAAATCTAATTCTGCTCATGTATAGCTATTTTGAAATGTGACTTTGTGTTTTTTGATTTTTCCTTTCACTTGATGTGATCCTGTTTTATTTTCACAATTCTTAAGCAGGGATCCCTGAGCTCTGAGGCAGAGCTGTCTCAGTACTTCTCCCAGGACACATCCAGCCACTCCTTCCTGTCCGATTCCATGCTGAGTAGCTTGAACAGCACCGAGGCACTCCCTCAGCAGAGCATCCAGACCTCCATGGACAACAACACACCACATCCACACGGTAAAGTGTTCAGCTTTTTCATGACTTAGAGGATATTGAATATAATGTAGCATTCCCAGAAATGGATATGGTCAGTCTAGAATGAAATCAAACATGTTTCTGAATGGTAACCTGAGTTATTTCAGTATTAAGGTAAATAGAACAAGGTTAAAGCTGCAGGGGCAGGATCACTAGAGAAAGAGTTGTTTGTTGAGTCTCATCTTGAGGTTGGCTGCTGAATAGGGCTTCATTTGTCAACTGTTTTGATAATTGATTAAATCATTTGAGTGTTTTTTTTAATAATTACAATGTTAAATGTGAATATTTTCTGGTTTCTTTGTTCAATATAAAAGTACTTGTTAAACTAAACAATTTTGGTCTGTGGACAAAACATGAGATTTCAGAACATCACCATTTTCAGGTTTGGGAAACACTGATCAACATTTGATGGCATTTTATGGACCAAACAACTAGTCGATTTACTGAGGAAAATAATCCACAGATTTATCAATTATGAAAATAATAGTTAGTTGCAGCCCTGTTGGTGAATATTAAATGTTTTAGGATGGAGACTCTCTGTTCTAGACCCTAGAGAATTTTTTTTATACTGTATTTTACTATACTATGCTTCACCATACTTTACTATACTATACCACACTATACTATACTACACTCTAGTGTATTTTGTTATGCTATACTTTATTATACTACAATGAACTATACATATCCATTGTGCGATATACTATACTAAACTACAGGGTGCTATACTATATTGCACTATATGCTACACTATACTATACCAGACATTACTATAATATACTATTAATATAATATACTATAATATACTAGTATAGTTTAACTAAACTATACTACATTACACTATACTATACTATGCTACTGTATATTATAATACATGATTATACACTACACTGCACTACACTACAATACAATACAATACAATACAATACATACAATACACTACCATACCGCACCATAATATACTGTTGTTTAAGATTCCACTATACTACACAATATTATATATTGCAGTATATAGGATAGAGCCAGTAGCTGTCAAATGAGTGCAGAAGGGTGTACATGCGCCATACATGACAGATGACACCTGGGAGTCTCGAATGTACTGTTGCATTAGTGCTATTGCAACCTTCTCCAGACACGTATCAAGCCATATACTGTATTCTTTTTTTCCAGATATCTTGAAAGATAGCTATCCAGATTTTACAACAACAAATGTTGCACAAACAAATCACAGATTGTAACATTTTAATTTACCTGTGGCCTCTTCTCAGCACTCAGCCCCTCCCCAGCAGAAGTGGAGAGCAGTTCTGTGTTCAAGGCACCCCATGACACGGCGCCACTCCATCTCAACCACCACAGAGAGGAAGTTTGTCAGCCCGTTCTCGCCTCCAGCCCCACGTCAGTGCGCAGCCCACTTCTTCGTCAGCGACGGGTGATGTGCTCCGACAATGAGTTCAGTGATGACGAGGAGTCAGACAACACTGGAAACACTGGACGCTTCCACAGATCTACAAAATCAGACTCTGTCAGCTTGACTGATGGCCAAAGAGGCCACATTTCCAAAACCGATCAAGTGACTGCAGTCATTACATCAACGACATCATCGTTAGATGTGGATGGAGAGAGTGAAGATGGTGGGGATTTGCAGAGGCGTGGAAGCAATGATATGTCAGCACCACCCTGTGGTCGATTGTCACACTGTGAGGAAGGCACTACCGATAAGTCACCTGGTTCTGTGTCCCCCTTTATCCCCATCCGCTGCCCGTTTGAAGAGAAAGCAAAGGTGGTGAACAGTGCAAGCCCTGTGTCTAATAATCTGAATGTCGTTAATGACAACCATACAAACCAGGATGATGGACAGGTGGAGTCAAAACGCTCCCCTAAGCTTGAGCACAAAGCAGTGACACGGGTGAAAAGTATGATGAGCATTGAACCGCCAAACCTGTCCCAGCAGCAAAAATCCAAAGGTGATGAGCTCTTTCTGTCCCAGCCCCCGTCTCCGCCCACACAGTATGGAAGAAACCCTGGTGGCTTGATGACCGCTCAGCTCTGTAAGAAGGGGGACGTCAGTGAGCTTGCAGGTGTCTGTGCCATCGACACCGTAACTCTGAAGAGAAGACCAGAGGAGTCTTTTGGGCTCGACTTGGAGATCATATCATCTCCCCTGAAAGTCGTCATCACTGGGTTGAAGCCAGGTGGCGCAGCAGAGAGGGTACGTTTGCATGCTTACATCAAATGCTGAAATTCTCAGTTTGTATGATTTAAAGCTCGCACAAACAAAGCAAGAAAAAAAAGCTTCTGGATGTCCTCCATTGTTGTCTGTTGTGTCACGTTCAGTGTCGCTGTCATTGGTCGTTGTCGTCGCACCGGTACATCATCAGTCTACTTATCTCGCTGACACGGCTATTGGGCACATACCATACGCCGCTTATCAAAGTAAAGTGCTGTTCTCAGTGAAATGCAAGCCTGACCCAGGCCTTAACCATTCCATCATATCAACAGCAAACACATGCCAACATGTTTCAACCATCAAGGCCTTCATCAGGGCAGACATACAAAATGGCCGTCCTTGCGCTGTTCAGATCGCAAGGCAACATGTGTAACAAGAAAAAAAAACCACACACAAAATGTCAATATGCCTACACATTGGAACATCTACAGTATAGATACAATTTTTTATTATTTTTTTAAATACATTCAGATACTTACAGAAACTTACAGAAAAGGAGAAAAATCAAGTTCCTTGTTCAAACCTGGATATTGTGACGCTTTATCAATCTCCTCCTCTTACTGAAGCTTCTACAGACTCTTATTTACCACCCCTTTTTTTTTTTTTAACTCTTTTTACTATGTTGTGTCCTTCACCTACCAAGCCTTACGATCAGACACTTCTGATGTCGTGTCATAACAATGTGTGCACTCATTTGACAATGGAATGGAATGTGAAGGACATCTGTTGATATTTACAAATTTACAGCTTGAAATTCTACAGAGTTTGACATTTAATGATATTTGGTGTGGCTCAACCCAAATGCAGAGGTGTCAAGTAACGAAGTACAAATACTTCGTTACCTTACTTAAGTAGGAATTTTGAGTATCTATACGTTACTGGAGTAATTATTTTTCAGCCGACTTTTTACTTCTACTCATTGAATTTTTTACGCAATTATCTGTACTTTTTTACTCCTCACATTTTAATAATAGCCTCGTTACTCCTATTTCATTTCGGTAGAGTGAATTTGACTGGTTGGATGATAAGTATAAACATATACCATTCTGACACGCTATTGGTTTATAGGCGGTCCATCGCACCTGCGCATGACAAATTACATAAAACTTCAGCAAGTCATAGCGGATAGCTGTATGAAGATGTCCGTGGTAGTGAACCAAGAGGATTCGAGCGATAGGCCTATGTCCCAACCAAGCACCAGCGAGGAGGCCGGTAGCCAACATTAGTCATTATGACCTTTATAAAAATCTTTTTTGGGGAGGTGGAGCAGCCTGAGCTTTTGTCCTTAAATACATTTTTTTTCCCTTAAATTACTTTTACTTTTATACTTTAAGTAGTTTTGAAACCAGTACTTTTATACTTATACTTGAGTAAAAAGCTTGAGTTGACACTTCAACTTCTACAGAAGTCTTTTTAAACCCTAGTATCTATACTTCTACCTGATTAATGAATGTGAATACTTTTGACACCTCTGCCCAAATGTATGCTTCTTTTATGTGATTGTATTTCCAGGTGTCTCCAACTCTGCTGTGTCCTGGAGATGAAATTGTAAAAATTGGAGAAATGCTGGTGTGTTCTTCTAGCTACCAGGAGATCTGTGAACTGATGCACAACCTTCCTATGACTCTTTCTCTGGAAGTCAAGAGACCTGTGTCAGGTGAGAAACAATTTTACTCTGGAGTAAATGTTTTTAAGGAAACTGGTACTTTTCTGTCAACATGCAGCTCAAAGTCTGTGGCCTACTAGAGCATACATGTTGCCTGCTAAAACCACTCTCTGGAAACAAATAGCAAGGCCTTAAGGATGTTACCTTACAATATTAGTTCAGTCTTTTCAAAGTGTGGTGGTATGATGTACTGACACAATGAGTGTGGTAGGAACCAAAGCAGCCTGAGACAATTACGCTCCTCCTCTCTTAAAACATGGATGAACAGATGATACAGGAGTGTAACAAAAGGTTAGTCTAGTAAAATCTATCCCTCCTTAAGTCTTTTTGCTGAGTATATTTGCTGCTTAACACACCATTAAACAGACTTTTCCAACTAAAAACTAAGCTTTTTAAACCATTCACTCTCCTGCGCCATAGTCCACAGAGAAAAAAGAAGGATTTTTGCTCCCAGAGACACAGGACCTGCCTCTCAAAGATTTCCAACAGCATACAAAATAACATATTTTAAGTTAGTGATGGAGGTAGCCCCGGATCAACAACTACTTTCAGCTGTGATATAAAATTGCTGATTTTTTTTCTGTGGCTTTTGTTGCAGAGGACTGAGTGGTGACAGACTGTCTAACAGCAAGATAAAGTGGAAAACATACAGTATGCCATTAAAGTGTAAACCAGATTGTGGGGTCATTAATTTAAAGGTTCATTCGTGACCAAAGTGTTCATTAAGAATAGGACCCTGTGTCTCAAATTGAGATATTATAGGCAGAGTATTCTTCAGTGGTGTGGGTTTGATGACAAAACGTGACTCTGTCCTTAAATGAGTGAACTTGTCTGCAGTATGAATAATGTGTCAATATTTACCAAAATACATTGCTTTCATATTTCCTCTTTGGTGTAGGGGTAAGTGGTTCGCAAAGCAACACAAAGTTGGTGTCGGAAAAGGCTAACAATGAAAGAAAGTGATGAACATTTTCTTCAACATCTTATAAAACAACCGGTTTTATTATATGAGCTTTTGTTAAATAGCTACATAATAAATATGTGGAGGCAGCCATTTCTTCAGTTCGAGTGGGCATCCATAACTCAGGCACATGGTGTTAGTGCCTCATAGACACACCTCAGAAAGCCTGAACTCTACCTTTAAAATTAAACATTTAATGTTTTTAAGAAGAATTGGCATGTGACTCGAAATGTTGTTGTGTTCACAACCCAAGAGTGTAGGACACTGCGGTCACCTTGAGCAAATTTAGACTGTTATGCCATGGCAGGAGAAAAAAAAACAACCCTAAAATCCAGCAAACATGTAAAGAAAAAATATCTTTGCCCCAGTGAAACATGCTGTTTCACACTTAAAACTGTACATTTTATTCTTAGAGGGAAAATCCTACTCTATTTTAACTTATAATATGTTGCATTTGTTGCTTTTGGGAGTAACTCAGAGCTGCACGTGTGTGTCAGTGACACAGCTGGGATCACTCTTAACCACGGAAACATCTAGATTTTCCAAGACTGGAAGACTTCCTCATGGCCTGGTCAGATGACTGGCCAAGTGCAACAGACCGGTGCAGAAGTGCAGAGTGAAATATGCAAATCAGAATGAAAACATCATGGTGCAGCTGTATGATCACAGGCCTGGTTCAAGACATGGTGATTAGTCATTGACTGTCAAGACTCATTATTGGGACACTATGAATTTTTTTTTTCTTTTTTAAAACAACTGTATTAGACGTATAATCATTTTATGTATCGAAAATTAAAGCCATTGAAAGGCTGAATTGACAGTTTGGTTGGCCCTTGAAGCATGCGCCCCTGTAGCTGCTGAGAGGAAAAAAATAGCCATATCTTTCATTTCCTCAGACGTTTCATCCTTCATTTTATGATAAATATTAACAATAATTAAAATATAGAATAAAGTGCATCAATCTAGTGTTTTATTTTCACTTTTTAGTGTATTCTCCTTGACAAAACATACGTAACATACATATATCACAACTTTAAGCAATAAGTACCTCAATGCATTACAAAACAAATCTTTTTTGGAGTAAATTATCGTAAATCCTCTGAGTCTATATGGGGGGTTCCGGTGTCAGCCGGTTAATTGTGATGCATTTCAATGCCGCTGTCAACAAAATCTGCATGAAATATTTAGTAGCTCTTCCCTCTGTTCCTTTATGTTGTATCCCAAGAGGGGCAATCTGTGGGTCTTGAGGGTTTTCAATGTGGAAACCTCCTTAAGCGCCCGATACTCCTCCTCCCAGAATTTTGTTAATTTAGAGCATGTCCAGAATATGGAGATGGAGATGAGCAATAGTGTCGCCATAGTTTCTCATTTAGCTGAGTGTGTTGGGTCCATATTAATTATTTTCTGAGATGTTTAAAAGTGTCTGGAAATGACTTTCCACTGAGCCTCCACAGCCGGGCCCAAGGTGAACAAAGTGGGCCCACTTGTCATCACACAATAGTGTGTGGAGAAAAAAAAAAAACATTTTACCATGTTAAACACTGGTTTGGTGTAAATAACACATAATTATAACTATAATTAACTATAATTAATGCAATTTATAGTGTTACATTTGCATCAATAGTATCAATAATCAAGCACTGGCTACTCTGAGGTGCTGGGAAGTGTGTTGAATTGTTTGGATTCATTATTAAGAAATTATCCTTTCTACATCATTCGCCAAGTGTAATTTTATTATCGAGCTTATGTTTGACTACAAAGCAGGTCAGGTAAATATGATTCCAGTTCAGCTATAGATTTGTGCTTTGTCATTTCTTTTCGTCCCTATCAATGCTGTTTTGTTAGGCCTTGTATGTACATGTACGTAGTGGCAGAATGCTGCTCAGTATGCTGGTAAATTGAGAAACCATCTCTTTCCCTTTTATGCTGTTCTATGATGTAGGACCAACCCTCCCTCCCTCACTTTCCCAAAGCAGCCTGCAAGCTTCTGGCTTTCTATTCATGGTGACTATATTGTACAATATGTTTTACCTTTTTAGTTGTGCTAGATTTACCCTGTAGTTCAACCCCCATGAATAATGAAGTAATATAAGAGTACAATCTATTTATTTGAACATCTGCCTGTCAACTACAGAATACTGATAAATCACTTAGTCTTCCTTTGCTCCTCCTTAGTCCTTATAGTTTAACCTGTAATATATGAAGTGACACCCTGTAGTGACCACAGCAGTATCTGCAGTTAAGTCTTGTAATTTAGCCTTGTAATAATTAGAACAATGTGTTTAATCTTCTCTGTATTAACCACTTACTGTAGTTCATTTCTGACCATACATTTTTACACATTCGGTACAGTATTGTGCATAAGTCTTAGGCCACCATTAGATTTGTTGTTTTAGCAATACAATAATGACCATCCTGTACAATTATTTCTCAATCACTTTATTGGAACACATCCTGAAAATATGCAGAAACACATATGCAGTTTGAAAATAAGATCCTTTTTTTTTCAGAAAAAACAAACAACAAATATAATATCAAATATTAAATATTACTATAATATCAAATATTTAGTGTGACCTACATTTACACTTGAACAATAACACAACCATGGCTCTTTAAAACCTGGAATGGAACCCTAATGTTATTGGTAAAACCTGTGTTTCTCCTACTATTTCATGCCAACAAATAGCTGCTGTGAAAAAGGTCTATTATACCTGGTTTACTCAAGACATGTTTGAGCATCACATACACATGTTGCACAAGTTCAACTCATTGACAGGTTGATCATATAGTATAGACTGACTTTTAGTCACATCTTTTCAATCTAAACGCCAATGATCACAAAAACTGGTGGTGGCCTAAGACTTATACACAGTACTGTATATTTGCAGTTTTGTCATGGCTAATCTAGGAATATAATTTGTTATGAAAATGCAACATTCAGTGTTGGTATTAATATCTGTCTAGTTCTAGAGAGAGAGATTAACCCCTCGTTGCTCCTGACAGCATGTGAATGGGTATGAAAGATGAGTGATAGAAAATAATTTTCACAATGACTGTAAACCTGTTAAATTAGGGTAAAGATTCTGCATAGCTCTGCTTTAATGTCAGGGTGACAAAAAAGGATGATACCAAGCACATCATATCACCTTTCACATTTTTAACATTTTGACATATTAAAATGATCAGATTAACACTAAATACCCCCCCACCCCTAAAGAAAAAGTCTCAGCCTCAACATCTTTAATGTACCACTTTGTTTTATGGTTGAAAATGTACTGTATATAACCTCGATGTGCAGCATAATGAAACTGTATTTTTACCTATTTTGGAAATGTCATGTCAAACGATTAACTCCACACATACCTCCTTATCCTTTATCTCTGGTTGCAGCTGTAGATCATCTCTCCAGTTTGATGATGTCATCAGGAAGCAGTGATGGAGCTTCCAGACTGAATACAGCCAGATGTGCACAAGGGAAATCTGGGACACATTCAGGGAATTCCAACCACACAACCCAAACAGGCCATGACTGTCAAATGCCAGTAACCAGCATCGACGACATTTTCCTTGAAGTGAACCTCTGCGGTTCTAAAAAACACTCACACACTAACCTTTCCAACGAAATGTCATCCTGCTGTGTGGTCCAACATCCTGTCACCGTGTATGAGGAAGCTGTCATTCATGTTCCAGAACAATCCGATGTCCTGGGCAACTCTACTTTAGAGGAAGGAGATAAAAAATGTGCACTTTTTCCTATAGAGACAATACATGTGACCCAACCTAAACTGAATGCAGGGTGTAAAAGTATGTACCCCACAGAAGATGACAGTGATTCCAACAGTGACTCTACCACTGACAGCTCTCAAATGGTCAGCGGGAATCAGAAGGTGGACTTTGGTGGAGGTCTTCTTGAGCCGTCCTCAGACGAGGAAGAAGTGGAGCTTTGTTCACAAGATATGCAGAAATCTGCTGCGGGTGGACTATTTAATTTAAGCCTATCACTAAATGCAGCTTCACCTTTTCAGCGCACCAGCAGTCTGGACACAGACCTAGATCAGACGTCTGATCAGACCTCCACCAAGGTCTCTGTAGAAAACAGAGAAAGCTCTGCGATGACTATCCCCTTCCATACAGAACATCCAGTCCAATCTGCAAACAGCCCACCACCTGTGTCTTCTACAGAGTCCCAAAATGCCTCTACCATTGAATCATGTGACAAAGTTAAACAATGCAACAATTATAGCAGGCCCTCCCCACCAGATACCCACTGTGTAACACAGAGTCCATCTGCAAATTTGCAAGCAGATACCTCATTATCCTCAGATTCACTGAATAATTTGAATAGAGAAGCATATCTCTCGCCTTCAACAGAGACCCCATGTTCCAGCATCAGCAGGTCGGATACAAGAGACGCTGCACCAGTGACAAGCAGAGAAAAGACCTTGGAATGTGAAGCTAATATAAACCTCCTCACTGGGTCCTCACTCATGAAGACCTCCAGCCTAAAAGAACTTGACAATCCAGACTGTCATGTTATGTCTCAAAGCAGAGAAAACATGGATAACCACAACAAACCACAGGAAGAGCTTGCCAGGAGTGGAAATCCACTTCCTGCAAATGACAATATTTCCCTGAGCCCAACAAAATTAGACGTTTCCTGCAACCAGGCTCATCTAACTAGCTGTCTTCCTTTGCCCAGTGTCAGCAATAGAAGGCAAGATTCACCTGAGCACTGTGCAGGTGGTACATTACAAACTGTACAGGCCAACCAATTATATTCCAATACAACAGAGAATCTTCAAGGACAACCACTCCACCCTTCCACTCAGAGAACATTTATAGAGGTTCAATTATCCTCCTCACCCTCACCAGTACTGCCACACTATGAATCAGTGAATCCAGACTCTCAAATAGGCACCAATCCAAAACTAGCACCTGTGCCGCCTCCTGACCTTTCCAGTGAAGAAAGAACAAATACTGTGGTCTCTAACACACTTTGTTCTACTAAAGAATCGGATCCAACCACAAGTAATTGCTCAAATCCTACTTCTAATGTAAATGAGAGCCCAAAGTCCAGCTCATCTAGACTATATGTCAAAGTATCGGAAAGGCGAAGCTTCTCCAAAGACTCTAACCTGTCCACAAATTACAGTCCCTTCTCTGTGCGACATAAAATCAAATCTTTTGAGAACCTGGCTCACTTTGACAAGCCTGTGGCTAAAAGCAGTGACATTCAGTCATATGCACTGACATATAGAGCCTCGATTACCCAAAGGATTGCTGGTTATATGGGTTCAGTTAACTCTACTTGCTGCAGGACACGGCAAAGGAGTTTTAGTTCTTACGTGGAGAATCGAACCCCAATCACACTCTACTCACCTCTTCTTGGTAAAACCCCATCTAACAGTACACTCATGAACCTTGAGTATCCATACAAAAGCCTCAGCACAGCTCCCGCACTGGAGAACAGCCCTGAGGTTCCACAGACGCCTCCAGTGCTGCGGAGAAAACATGGCAGACTTCCACGCAGCAGGTTGCAGCAGCTTAGAGCTCTCAGTATGCCTGAACTTGAGAAGCTATGCACTGAGGACTTTACCGGCAGGCATTCTGCAGCTGGAGATAAAACAGAGACTGACATCCATCCAACAAGAGACCCGGCGAAAGATACAGAGACAGAGAGTTTCCCATCATCTGAAGCTCTGGCCAAAGTAGATATGAACAGGCTGAGCCAAGATGAGCTGAGATCTACTGAACAGACTCTTCAGAGAAGCCCAGAGACGTGTGGACAACAGGCTGGCTGGTCCATCAGGTGAGGACTTAAATAAAAACCTTTATGCATGTGTAGGAATCTGAAATGCATAACTGTGGAATGATTGTATCATGACAGACCGCAGTGAGGTTTTGGTAGATTATCAGAGAAACTCGTTGTTATCCAGATAACCTTAGTTACTAACAGTGCCGGGGTTTAAGATAAAACTTCTAAAATGTCTACCGTAAATTCCGCTCTATAAGCTGCTACTTTTTTCCTACGCTTTGACCCCTGCGGCTTATAAAGTGATGCGGCTTATTTATGGATTTTTATGATTTCTTCAATTGCCCCACCGGGATAAATAAAGTTTTCTGAATCTGAATGGATATTTACGGCCGAGCTCGAGTAGCGCAAGAGCAAGACAGACAGGTTGAAGAGATACTGTAATGTGCCAAGGAGAACTGCCATATTACAGCTGTGTTGTGTTACTGCCGTGACACTGTTCGGAAAAAAGCCGGTATGGTTATCTCATTTTACTGCTGTATTATAGCTGTGTTACTGCCGTGTTTAGTAATTAAACATTTTAAAATAATTTTTCTGTGTGCCATAAAGATCTCATGTTTCAGCGTGGCCACCTTAAAGTCAGGTGTAGCTTATATGTGTATTCTTTCTTAAATTTTATGAAAGTTGGGTGGTGCAGCTTATAGTCAGGTGCGCTCTATAGTCCGGAATTTATGGTAGTTAATAGTGCGTTCCATTTGTAGTTGGAACATGGGTTTTCTGAGGTTAGATGGAGCTCGGATTTCCAACGATGAAACTCACCAACCCAGACAATGGGATCCCAAGATGGCTGCGTCCATACAAACACTACTGCGTTTACTGTTAATAGCACTTCTGTCATCTTTGTTTCACATTACATCAGTCTTACACATAGTACTGTTTAACTTCTTAACCGTAAACCTGTTGCTGCACTGTTTCTGTGCACAAATTAAATGTAGAGCAATGTTATCGACTGTTATCACAATTTGTATCCATGATTGGTTCCTGACTTTTCAACTGGGACGTGATGAACTCAGGGGAGATGTCACTCCCAGTTTAGACTTTCAAATTCCCATTTAAATGGAATGCAACATAACGCTGCAAGATTGTCAGCCCGGTAATGATGAGGGAAAACAAGTTTTGCATCACAATCTATAAACTAAACCAAAATCACAGTCTATGAGACTTGTAAAGGTCTTGACCATGGTGTACCATATAGGAATGAGCCAATACCTGATACTGGCTGAGATGAGATGAGATGAGATGAGATGAGATGAGATGAGATGAGATGAGATGAGATGAGATGAGATGAGATGAGATGAGATGAGATGAGATGCAGTGACCCACGATTATTGCACATGATTATTGCATTGAAATATTGCGCATGTGTATTGAACCGGATATGACTGGCTGAATTAGTAGAGACAACTGGACCAGATACGGGGAAAAGAAAAAAAAATGGTAATATGACACAATCCAAACCCAGTAACCCTTAATATTGCATAAATACTTCACGAGGCACGTTAGTCCTTCTTAATAGGACTTGGACCATTATGTTTTGAAATGGCTGGTTATGGTTTGATGGCAATTAAATCAGCACAAATGTGTTGCTTTATAGTTTGTGATGTTGGACACAAAAAGGTGATATTGAGAAATCCTTATTGTGTAATAAGCAGTTCTTTTGGTTTTTCCATCTGATGATTGAATCTTCAGCCACCATTTGTCATATTTTAAGGATAAATGAAATATTCCTGTTCTGGTTTGGATACATGAAACACCTGATTTTTATCATTATTATTATTATTATTATTATTATTATTATTATTGATTAGTTTTGTTGTCTTTTTCATAATAGAGATGCATCTCATAATTTAATGAGATTTGGAAGTAATATTTGTGTAAAACATTTTCTTTCACCTTAGCTAGATAGGGCAATTTTTTTATTGTTTAAGATACGAATAATGCAGTGTCATGATTGTGACTCCATTTGTCCACAGTTTAAAGGAGCTGGTAAGTTCTCCTGTGAGTCAGCATAAGCTGCAAACACTACTGCATTCTCTGACGGCAAGGTTGTTTGTGAAGACCCTGATTCAGGAGGCTGAGTCTGAGTCCATTTCTGAGGTAACGCACGAGCCTTTAGACTGTGTCATTTCAGTCCTGCTTTCTGTAAAACTCCTTTGTCACATGGATATTGTGTCTGAACTCTGTGCAGGTAAATGGAGACACTCACCTTGTCATCCTGTGTAAAGAGAAAGGTTCAGGACTTGGCTTTAGTATTGCTGGTGGAGTTGACCTTGAGCAGAAGGCAGTAATTGTAAGTACAATATATGAATGCGCAGAAACTTACTGCATGAGCTTATATTCATATTTAGTGTAAACTCCGTTTTCATGCCGTCCACCCATCCAGTTCTTGTGGAAATTATATTTCACAATTGTCTCAAGAAAATCCTTACAAATTGGCTCAATTCAAAATTGGCTCAATTTTAACTCCATGATGCCAGTCTCGTGTAGAGCCATAGCATAGATTTGTCGTCCGGATGTCGTCAAAGTGCATGGGCTGTCCCAATTGTCACGTTAAATATAATTATGATATAATTAGTGTTAGGTTCACCTAAATTCCAGGGGATGTGGGGGGGGGGGGGGGGAAACAGTGAAAAAAAAAAGGGGGGGGGGTAACAGTGTAAAACAAAACTCCAGGATATTTTTAAAAGAAGAAAGGCAAAAAGGAAGTTTATTTAAAAAAACGTATTTACAAAGGATTAACGAAAAGGTAAACTTAAAGCAGGCTGCTCCTAAGGTAGCTGATCAGCCTACGGAAAGAGCGAGAGACACCATGACCTTAAAGAGCGGGAGCAAACAAAGCTTAACCTAAAAATAAAAGATACCCTTCGTCCACTGGAGAAAGTATCACACATACCATTGGTCGAAGGGGGGAAGGGGAAAAGGGTTGAATGGGAAACACACAGCTATGCTGCACAAGGAAAACACCACTGGCTGTGGCTCAAAGGACTCAGCCCCCCCCCCCCCCCATCTTTTATTCTCCACAGCTTCATTGAGGAAGTGGAGGCAGGGGTGTGTCACCTAATGATACAGCACCCTGGCATGTAACATTAGGTGTATTTCATTTAATACTTAAATGAAATACACCTAATACTTAGGTTTATTTGTCCTGGTCAAACCTGTGTTAGTTGTAATATTTCATGTTCAAAATTATCTGCTGTGAATAATCAATAATTATAGAGTTGACTGCATTGATTTAGTTGACTTACATATGTGGTGTTGTTGTTAAAATATTGTTTGTTGTTCAAATTGTTCAAATCATAAATCTGTGAGGAGATAAGTTATATTTGTAAATCGTATTCCAGGTCAGTCACATTTAGGGGATTTTTGTTTGTCTTGTCCATGTTTGTCTCTCAGCCTGAGATACATCACACACCAGAGTCATCTACATTTACTCGAGTATTACATGAAATATTAAAAGAAATAAATAATATTAACTGGAGGGTGCATCAAAAATAAATAATCACAAAACTGATAAACTGGTACTGGAACTAAAAAACTAGAACTGACAAAAAACACAAAATAATAATACATTTAGTTCGATAATTGTATTCAAAAATAAAATATATTTTAGACATATTTATTTTACATCAAACATGTTTAAATTTATCAGATTTTTAGGGTGTTTTGGCCGATTAATGCTTAAATCTGCAGTCAAGACTTCAAGGGGCAGGAGAACTGTGATTCAGGACTTTGAACTGTAGATGGCAGTATTTAAGCACTCGGTGTGCAGCCTGCCGGAATTTATTCCTCCATTGGCTGCGCACTCAGGAGGATCCAGACCCTGAATTAAGGCACAGCTATAGTGCGCATGGCAGGATGGCACATACATACAGGCACAGTCAAATGTGAATCGGTGGCATTTAATGTACCATGTTTGTGTCTCATTTACACTCATATGATTTGAAGTATTCCATCAAACCCACTGAATGGGAAAAAAAAACGAAAAATTTAAGCAATGGGGAAAAACTTGGCCAATTCTTTGGAACAATTATATGGGATATTGATTGAATGTGACACATCAGCTGAAATCTGAAACCTTATTCTGTAAACTCAAAGGAAAAGGAAAATCAATATAGTGTAAATCCACATGTCTTCATCTTTAAGATAAATGTGAATCGTTTTAACAGTATGTCTACAGTCGGACAGGTTGAATTCAGCACCGGTCCCATTCGTTTTTGCCACATTTTAGGCTGCCGACATGGTGATTCGTAGAAAGTGCGTCACGTGACGTCTGGAGCTCTGTCTGACTTTGATTTATAATGCATGGTGTCAACAAACAGTGAAAACAAGCCGAGGCCAGGTTAACACATAGTCAGTGCATCTTATACTCTCTGCATCAGGCTCTGTTAAGGATTAGACAGAATAAAATAGGTAGAATAATAGAATAATAGACAGAATAAACAGAATAAAAAATTGTGTAATTAGACAATAAAGGATACATGGTATTGTTGTGTCTCCAGACTGTGTGGGAAAGGGCGGTGATAAACGACATCAAGGTGTGCTAGCAGGCAGTGGCCATTTATTAGAGTACCAGCAGGTGAACCAAACATACCCCTCTGCTCATGGGAGAGGGAAACCCATGACACTTAACTAAATACCCCTTATGCCCTCCAATGGCATACAGGGTGCAACACCTTGGACAGCAGGGCACTGTCTAACATGACAACCTTTTTAACCCTACCATTTGGCTGTGCTTTTTCTCTTAAACACCACAGGTATGTAAATGTTTAGCTGTAAAAAAAAATGTAGAGGCTGTTACGCCACTATCTCTGTTTCTGTAAGATAGTATACAAACCCAATTCCAATGAAGTTCAACCTATATTCAATCGAACACACTACAAAGACAATTGAATATAGGTTGAAAAGAATTTGCAAATCATTGTATTCTGTTTCTATTCATGTTTTACACGACATCTGAATTTCACTGAAGTTGGGGTTTGTAAATCAAGCGCCAAATCACAACATACATACAGTACGTTATCTCAAGGCGATTTACACGGTCGGTGCCAAGACCAACAACATGTGCCCCTCTGTGTCCAGGTTCATCGGGTATTCACCAAAGGTGCGGCACGTCTGGAGGGAACAATCCAGAGAGGGGACTGGATAGTGTCTATAAACGGTACAAGTCTGCAGGGTAAAACCCATGGACAGGCTGTGTCCTGCCTTCATCAAGCCAGGCTATCCAGTCAAGTCTTATTGGTCATTAGGAGAGACAAGGGCTTTGGAATGAGTGTCTCTGACAGACAGGACTCAGTCAACCATCCAAAGAGTGAGCAGACTCCCAGGAGCAAGTCTTTGGAAGCTGGAGCAGGTACAAAAAACTTTATTATGGGTGACATGTTTGCCTATAAGAACCTCTCTTTCATGTCCTACTGTATTTCACTTTACCTTACCTAATAAAATCTATTCCAGCTTAAGTTTATGATTTTAAAGATTGTGTTTGGGGCTTTATTTTGCCATTAGACTGTCTTTTCCGACAGGAAACTAAAGTTTACTTCTTTTCAGACAGAAAAAAAAGCTGTCTAAAGGTAAGATATTGGTGAAACTATCTTAAGAATACTACCTCAAAGTGTACTAAATTAAATATGGTCCACAGTCAGGTGCATTAAAAGGAAAAGCATTATCTCCATTTTCACGATGATCTCATGGAATATGAAGTAAAAACCGTCAGTAGAACAAACCTGATATGGTCTACCTGATCAGTAAATCAGTACCAAGAGGTAATCTGGTAGTCAAATGAATAAACAGTCCACCTGACATTATAGAATCATGTAGAATGATGTATACAATAGATGTCAGTAGTAATCACTCTTAAGGTAGAGTGGTAAACAGTCAATATGTCTAATAATTGAGGTGGATCCAGTATTATATCATTCAACCACAATGACTGTTCATGTCAGGTGATCTTACACTGACTTGAACATCATTTTGACTGTTTTGTTACAATTTTCATTACTTACTATGCATTTTTCTCTAATAATGGGTGGTTATTTCTTAGTGTCAGATGTTGGTCCAGGTGGTGTTTTAACGGTGGAGCTTCAGAAGACCTCAGTAGGCCTGGGCTTCAGTCTGGAGGGGGGGAAGTCTCCAAAACATGGAGACCGGCCTCTCCTCGTTAAACGTATCTTCAAAGGTGACCTGCTCTCCATAAGTCTCTCAGAAAGTAGATATTAGAGGTAAATGCTCATCTAGAATGTGACTTTGTGTGCATGCCTGTATCACTCTCAGTGAAAGCGTGGCTGCTATGGCTGGAAATAACATATACAATAATATATTAACCACTGGTCAAAAGGCTAATCTACTACAATCTACACTCACTTTATTGTATTATCTTATATATATGTTTTCCACTTGTCTCGTCCGACTGAAAACAGAAGTTTGCAAATTTCTCACTCTAAAGTCTACCAAACTGCATAGAGAAAATCTACATTTTTAGCTTACAGGAGACAGGAGCTGCTGCTCTACTGCTGCATCATTTGGTGAGTGTTTGCCCCCTTCCTGATTTCTTTTTTTTTTTTTGCATGTTTGTCACACTTAAATGTTTCAGATCATCAAACAAATTTAAACATTAGTCAAAGACAACACAAGTAAACACAAAATGCAAGTTTTTAAATGAAGGTTTTTATTATTAAGGGAGAAAAAAAAATCCAAACCTAGGTGGCCCTGTGTGAAAAAAAGTGATTGCCCCCCACTCGTTAAAACATAACTTAACTGTGGTTTATCACACCTGAGTTCAATTTCTGTAGCCACACCCAGGCCTGATTACTGCCATACCTGTTCTCAGTCATGACATTACTTAAATAGGACCTGCCAGACAAAGTGAAGTAGATCAAAAGATCCGCAAAAGCTAGATATCATGCTGAGATCTAAAGAAATTCAAGAAGAAATGAGAACAAAAGTAATTGAAATCTATCAGTCTGGAAAAGGTTATAAAGCCATTTCTAACGCTTTGGGACTCCAGCGAACCACAGTGAGAGCCATTATCCACAAATGGTGAACGATTGGAACAGTGGCAAACCTTCCCAGGAGTGGCCGGCCGACCAAAATTACCCCAAGAGCGCAGCGACGACTCATCCAAGAGGTCACAAAAGACCCCACAACAACGTTCAAGGAACTGCAGGCCTCACTTGCCTCAGTTAAGGTCAGTGTTCATGACTCCACCATAAGAAAGAGACTGGGCAAAAATGGCCTTCCAAGACGAAAACCACTGCTGAGCAAAAAGAACATTAAGGCTCGTCTCAGTTTTGCCAGAAAACATCTTGATGATCCCCAAGACTTTTGGATTGACGAGACAAAAGTTGAATTTTTGGAAGGTGTGCGTCCCATTACATATGGCGTAAAGGTAACTCCGCATTTCAGAAACAGAACATCATAGCAACAGTATAAAATATGGTGGCGGTGGTGTGATGATCTGGGGTTGTTTTGCTGCTTCAGGACCTGGAAGACTTGCTGATAAATGGAACCATGAATTCTGCTGTCTACCAAAAGATCCTGAAACGAACTTGGGTTCTGCAGCAGGACAATGATCCAAAACACACCAGCAAGTCCACCTCTGAATGGCTGAAGAAAAACAAAATGAAGACTTTGGAGTGGCCTAGTCAAAGTCCTGACCTGAATCCTATTGAGATGCTGGGGCATGACCTTAAAAAGGCGGTCCATGCTTGAAAACCCTCCAATGTGGCTGAATTACAACAATTCTGCAAAGATGAGTGGGCCAAAATTCCTCCACAGCGCTGTAAAAGACTTGGAGCAAGTTATCGCAAACACTTGATTGCAGTTGTTGCTGCTAAGGGTGGCCCAACCAATTATTAGGTTTAGGGGCAGTCACTTTTTCATACAGGGCCATGTAGTTTTGGATTTTATTTTCTCCCTTAATAATAAAAACCATTTAAAAACTGCATTTTGTGTTATCTTTGACTAATATTTAAATTTGTTTGATCTGAAACATTTAAGTGTGACAAACATGCAAAAAAAAAAAAGGAAGGGGGCAAACACTTTTTTTTTACACCACTGTAAATCAGAAAATAGTTATTTTTAACTTTAATAGTCACAGATCAACACAATTGTTACTGGTGGTTAGCAGTAGTGGATCAACAACTCCTTTGTGCTGTGATATTAAATTGCTGATTTTCAGCATGGACTTTGGTGAGTAAGTGGTTTACAAAGCAGCACAAACTGAAGTCTAACAGTAAGGCTGTCTAACAACAATATAAAGTGAAAAACATGTTTTAAAATAGCATACACTTAAAGTGCTATAGATATGATCATGTTAGACTTTTAAGTGGCTGAAATCTGTTTCCCTGCTGGGAGCTATGTTGTCACTGAGAGTGGCTGCCTCTCAGAGGCTGGATCACTTTAATCTGTAAACCTGTATCATGGCACATAAAACTGAACTCCTGTGTTCATCTTCAGCAGGAGGCGCTGCAGAGCTGCCGGGACTTATCCAGGTTGGGGATGAGGCTGTTTGTCAACAGCCTGGAAAACCAGCAAAGCCACTAATGAAGGACCCACTGACCTCCCCATCTGTAAACTGAATTCCTGACTGTAGTGATCATAACATGTTAAAGATCGATGTGAAACAGGGTGTGGATGAGCAGCAGAAAAAAGGCCATGACCATTTTTTTTAATATATATATATATATATATATATAAATTCTCTGAAAGACTTGATTTGAGATTGTGTTTTATTTGTACCTGCGTTGTTCCTATGAAAAGGATCAAAGTGGATGGACCACTGACTTTTTTTTTATGCTGAATTATGGTGAGAAGTGCAGTGTGTGTACAGTAGATTTACTTTGGATGCTAAAATAAACAGTTTAGTTGTCATTTGTGCTTTCTTAAAACAAAAAAAAATAAAGTCACTGTGTGTTAAGAGTGCTAGAAGAAAGTTCATACTGCTTATTACAAAATAGGCAGCAGATTCAGAAAAAAAGCTCTTTTTGTCTTTCGGCTTCTTCATCTCTAGAGGTCGCCACCAAATCGCAGATTTAAAACTTTTTTAAACTTTGGCTGCCCATCCCAATGTGACCCTTGGGATTTGCACTAGGAGTGAGTACACACTGGATATGACCCCCAAATATGAATCATCAACTGGCAAACAAAAGCATTCTGACAATTTCTGCACAGTTCAGGGTTGTACATAATAATAAAAAATGTGATTGTGTAAGTTAGGTTTTGTCCTGCAGAGGGCAGTAATACTCCTAGCTGCATCCTCACTGCCATATCCTACAAGAAGGAGAAGAGCTAAAGAACAAAATTAGTTAAATTAGTTAACAGGTCAGGTATGATGTGTAAAAAAGCAACTCAAATTTCCAGCTTTCAATATCTTAACTTTGTAAAAAATGTAATTAACTTGGGTAAGTAAAGTGATTTATTTAATTTATTAATTAATGAACTTCTTCATTACTCACTCTAGGTAAAGATTCTGGAGGCCGGTTACTTAATACACGTTTCATGTGATTGTGGTGATGATTTGGGAGAGGTTCAAGGAAGCAAACATGGAATTATGCGTCATTTATTCTTTTATTTTTCACTATTTTGCATGACCGTAAAACAAATATCACAACATTCAAAATGTTCCCAAATTAAGACAAAAATGCATTCTAAAACACAATGTAATAAAATGTTTTAAGAAGCAAAATATACTCTTACAAAACATCATGGAACTTCCTCATTCAATGCGTGTCTTCCTTTTTGGATGACATTCTGTAGCTTAGATGTGTGGGCATAAGATGGCGCCATATGTCCATAAAGATTTTATCAGTCCTTTTAAACCCTCTCAAGAAAAAAAAGCCTCTGAACAGTGATTGTAGGGTTCCTCTTACTTCAAATTGTTTCTATACCTGTAAAACCTCAGTTGCATAATTATTTGAGGAGGTTTTGGGGAGCGGAAGAATGAATAGAGAATTCAGCAGCTTATTTTAGAAAATGTATCATGATGAAGATACAAGTTATAAGCTGCACAACTCGAAATATTTCAAAATATGTTGGCTTCACTTTGAATTTAATGGCATTTCTTCCAGCATATTTGCTTACATAGTTCAATACATTATGGTCTGTATTTATATTGCCCTTTTCTAGTTTTGATGGCCACTTTTTTGCCATTCACCCATTCATACAGTGGATATGTCACACAGATAAGATTTGTGATTTTCTATCACAAATCTATTCACATGCTGCTGGAGCCAGGAATCAAACCCACAACCTTCCAGTTAAAAGCGGACTTGCTCTACACAGATGTATCAACATACCGTACGTAGTTCAATCACAAAGCAGGTGAAACATATTATCAAGCATGTTTTGATAAATAAATATGTTTGACAATGACAATCCTGCACAGTACACTGATTATTCATTTTTCAAGATAATAACACTATATAAGATTTGTACATTATGACACATTGGTAAACTAGCCCATTCTGTTTTTAATTTACATTTTTCACCGCGTCCTAACTTTTTGGAATTGGTGTAACTAAAATGTGCCACCTGCATGTACAAACTAATGGATGTATTGGATATGTAAATATCCTAATATTCACAACATACAGCATGTTGATTTGTTTACTTGTAATTTTGTTTTCTGTTGAACATGACCTGTCATGTCTGCACTGTTTATGTGACTGCCATTCTCATCACATGATCACTAGGTATGAAACAGCCATTTTGTATTTAGCCTAGGAAACAATTTTTGTCAACTACTTTATTGATTTGCATCTTGCAAGGCTGGATTTCCACTAACAGACAGTAGGGGAGAGTGGAAACAGTCCCCAACCTGCCCACAAGATATTTAACCATCACAATGAATTAGGGTAAAAATCCTGCATAGTTCTGCTTTAAGGCTGTCTGCATTTGCATGTGCAAACACTGAGGATAGATGTTAATACCATGTGTGCAGAGACGTGTATATTAGTGTGACAGAGTTTTAACTGTTTGTGGCACTTTTGGCAGAAATAAGGAAAGTAGGGTGATGCTTAGGTTTAGGCACAAAAAAGCACTTGACTAGGTATCTAATGAAAAGATCATGGTTTTTCTTCGCTGCATCGACATCCTTTCCATCAAAAGCAAAATGCATCATGGGATTAAAACACCTTCTGATGTCTTTATAACACCTAAAATGTGTCATTTTAAAGAGTGTTTGCACTTTTCCGGTCTTGATGACCACACAAAGCTGCTTTACACTACATTCTATGCCATTCATACAATGCATTTACTATATGCAGTGCATTGGCATGTAGACTAGCAACACTGGGAATCAAGCTCACCACCTTGCAGCTGAGGGACAGTTCACTCTACCACTGAGCCACAGCCACCCCCGGATGTTTATCAGGACATGCAAAAAGCCTTTTGTGTAACATTAAAAAAATAATAATAATAATAGTGTCCATATAAATAGGAACTTTGAGGTACGTTTGGCCATGTACTTCACTCACATCACAGCAGATTCAAATTGTGTAATAATTGCACCGAAATATATAAAAATAAAAAAACAATTTGAAAACAGATAAACAGAGCCGCATTGAGTGAAACCTCCACTGTGACCAGACTCGGTTCCCACAAACTACACTGCGTCTAACAGCTGAAAGATGTCATTACATGACAAGGTGCTGACTTCAGTTTAATGACCGCAATTGCGAAATATCTCCGTGTCATGCTCGCTGGTGTAATTTGGACATTTCAGATAAAGACGGCACAGAATTGTGCCTTACATCCACTATAATACCTTACCTTTTTCATGTAATGAATGTAATGATTTTAAGTGTAATGAGAGCTGTGGAAAACATTGGCGTCGTACGTCAGCAAATTCCACTCCCCTTGCCAGCAAACAAAATGTGTCTTCTGAGAGACTTGGTAGGTGAGTCATTAGTGACACATGTTAATGTGCCATGATAAGTGCGAAGCTGCTAATTGAGCAGAGGATGTGAACTGAAAGTGATGTTATTTCTTTCTCTTGGCAGCTGCACAGACGTCAGTCACTGCGGCAAATAAACCTCTGTGCTCCGTAGAAGAATAAACAGTTCGTAAAACTCTTCTCAAAAGTGAAGTTTGAACACGAACTGCTGGAATGTTCAGTATAGAAACACTGTTCTTACATAATTGTACTTGTATTTCCATATATACAACTACAGCAGTTCATTTTGGTGGGAACAGTTGTTGCACATCAACGTAGGGGCCACTGTGGATCATTAAAGTGGGGGTCATCTTCTAACTGGAAGGTCAGGGGTTCAATCCTTGGTAGGGATGAGCCAATACAATCCTCATTATCAGTCTGATACTGGTTAAAAAAAAACACTGGGATTGATATTTGGAAAAAGAAAAAAACATAAAATCCAATACAATTGAATAATACACTCCTACAGTTCACAACTATGCTTCGCTAATCACAGACTGTGAAAATCCAAGCTGTTCAGAGCTTGACATACTCTACCAGTCAAAAGTTTGGACACACCTTGTCATTTCATGAGGTCCAAAGATGTGTCCAAACTTTTGGCTGGTAGAGTATCCCCGGGCAAGAAAGTTAACCCGAGTTAACCCACACAGCAGCTGTGCCAGCAGTGTGTGACTTGCTGCACAAAGATGAGCCGTGTGGATGGTCAGTCTTTAACATCGGACACTAAGACTGGTCGCCGAGATCAGAAAAGCACAGTATCATGTTTAAGCGTTACAAAGTAGTTTAATTGGACTCAAGTACCATTTTCTCAAGCACTTTACTGTATTACAGTACAGTAACAGCACCGAGACCAAGTGGCAAAACCATTGCAATTGTAATGTTTTAACGCCATCTTATGTTTGATTTTCAGGCTTGGTAATAACAGTTTGGAAATAATTTTTATTACAGTGATACTATATATCATTACATAGGTAGAGAGGTGGGTAGATATGTAGGAAGGTAGATAGTAGCTAGATAAATAGATAGGTTTGTAGGTAAATAGATACACATGTAGGTAGGTAGATAAATAGGCAGGTACACATGATAGGTGAGTACATTGGTAGTCAGGTCGGTAAATAGGTAAGTAGGTATTGTAGGTATGAAGGTAGGTTGTAGGTAGGCCTCTTACAAGTATTTTTGTTGAAGCACAAGTGCAGGTGACAGTGGCAGAGAGGGTGTTGACCATAAATGTGTTTACTGAGGATTCAACACAATAAATAATGAAATAATTTCAAATAACAGACTCATCACAGTCATGGTGTCTTCTGACATCTTGTGTCCTCATGCTTTAGCTCAATATGTGATAGTATGAATCCTAACCATTTCTAATAAAATCAGACTTGTTTTCCCAATTTAAATGCATTTGACTCTACATTTGACTCTATTTCAACAAATAGGATGAATGCCCTGATCCCAAATATGTCCTGAATTTGTCTTTAAATCTAGAGAAATAACACTCAGGGGTGGTCTCCCTCTCTCTCTCCCTCTCTCTCTCTCTCTCTCTCTCTCTCTCTCTCTCTCTCTCTCTCTCTCTCTCTCTCTCTCTCTCTCTCTCTCTCTCTCTCTCTCTCTCTCTCTCTCTCTCTCTCTCTCTCTCTCTCTCTCTCTCTCTCTCTCTCTCTCTCTCTCTCTCTCTCTCTCTCTCTCTCTCTCTCTCTCTCTCTCTCTCTCTCTCTCTCTCTCTCTCTCTCTCTCTCTCTCTCTCTCTCTCTCTCTCCTCTCTCTCTCTCTCTCTCT
>JAFBJR010000509.1:679653-728193 GCA_016785285.1 Brachirus orientalis
CTCTCTCTCTCTCTCTCTCTCTCTCTCTCTCTCTCTCTCTCTCTCTCTCTCTCGGCGACACCAGTGGCCACATTCTTGTACATGTGTGAACGCAAATCTGTCCCCAGGACGCATAAGCTGACATCCTCCGACCAGCTGCACTTTCACAGTGAACTCAAAGTATTTAGAGAAATTCTTGGTGTCCATATGTTGATTTACTTGTAGCCACAGTATTAACACGGATCAACACGTGATAACTTTTCAGCTGCACGCAGAGTGCTTTGATTCTCTGGGTCCCTCTTGACTATCCTCTTTCTGCCTTTCATTTGTGGTGACACGAAGACACGCACAAAAACACATTGACAACAGACACAACAGATTTTTAACCAGACTAGTTAAAAATCTTATTTTGATGCCTGCGTGTGTTAGAATACGTTGCAGGAAAAACGACAGACCATAGCTTCAATGTATTTACACTCTTTAGTATAATATACTGTACACATACAAAATGGCACTGGGGACTTTATCTGAGCACTAACCTACTTATAACAACAGCATGAGGTTGCAGAGTGCACAGATACACCAGTTACTTCTCTGTAAGAGACGCTGTGAGGCTTCAGCATTAAACATGAACGTGAAACCCCAGACAGCTGGGGCTGAAACCTCCAGGATGACACCTGAAACTCACTCTACTTCATTCATATTCAAGCCAAAGTTGCAGCAGTACAGTAACTCTCCTGAATACTCTGCATTCCTAACTCACCATGACATTCTTTAACAAATACAAAGGTTGTTTCTCAGAAATTTACCTGAAGTTATGCGGGAGATCATTGCAGAACTACTGGCTCCAAGTCCTGTAAAGGGACTTGTAGGTGCAACTACCCAGTCTATCGGCCAATAGGAACATCTTCTCTGTCTAAATTACCCTGATTGATCCATTTCTTCCACCACAGGCTAGATTCTGAATATTGAAGCCACAGAGCACAGTAGCTTATGTGACTTACACAGCTGGCATCCCTTACTTAATTATGCCTGCTGTAATGCATCACTAGACATAGTGTAGCCCAACACAGTCAGACAAATTCACGTAATAAACTTCCATTTCAAAATGTCAAGAACACATTCACCACAAGATAGCAGCTTCTGTAAAGCAAGGCCCTTGCTTAAATAAAAGTAAATACAATTCTAAGGTTTAAAAACAAATCCATTTTTATTTTAAAGCAGTTATACACTATACAAACATATGGGTAGTATATAAAATATCCAGTATCTGCCATTAAAATGTTTTTAAATGCTACAAGGCCAAAAACTAATTATTAGTTTTATTATCAATCAATCAATCTGTTATTTTAACTGATCACTTATCTATAGAAATGTCATTGTTCCATAAATCTCAAAATGACAGTACTACAAATGCCTTTTTTTTCCACCAACCAAAGATATTCACTTCATTGTCACAGAGGAGCAAAGGAACCAGAACATATTCATATTTAAGAAGTCAAACACAGCAATTCACTCCCGACTATATTAATATTACTTTCACAACAAAGAAAAATACCAGTTATATTCATATATTTACAAAACAAACATGCATGAAATGAAGTTATAATACATTTACTGAGCATGAATTGCTTGCCAATTCAAAATGATATTAGTTGTTACAGGTTTGTCTGGAAATTAGTCACTAAATTGTGCACAACTTTGCTCTTGTCGTAATTTGTATGATTGGGGTCACGATCAAACTGGGTCCACATATAGATGTAGTTTGGGAAATGCTGGGTTACTGTATCATTTCAATCATCAGCCAAATATTACAATAGCAGTATTTCTTTTTGGATTATGGATTGCGCTTTTGGATATCGGGGTGAATAACATAATTAATGAGATATGATTGAGGGGTCCTATTAATATATATCACATAACATAACTAGTATTATGGGGCCCCATTAAAATATCAGGATGGATAACATAGTAGTAAAAGTATCAAGCTAGTAGTGCAGAGACCTGAGCATAAAGGCCCCCTAAGCCCTTTGGCTCCTGGAGGGGCCCCTTTCAGTTATCAGGATTGAACAACATAACCCCTGGTACATGATTGAGGACCCCTTTTAAGACATATCACATAACGTAAACAATCTTATGGGGCTCCATTAAAATATTTCAATGAATAAAGTGATAAAGATGTCAGGGTTGTAGCACAGAGGCTTGGGCTTTAGGGGCCCCTGAGTCCTGGGGCCCGGTAGGCTCCTTAATCCATCCATTTGCAGATACTGTATTACAGTGAATAAATTACACTTAAAACATTTCACAATAAAACACAAAATCACGGCATTTCATGGTGAATTACCACAGTTAGAGCGTGTGAAATAAATAACGCTGTAATTTACTGGAAATCATTCACGGTGAAATTCCCATGAAGAAGTACAGTGACTGTGAGTCGCGTTAAAGCGGCTCATTGTGGAGCAGTGCGGCGGTGCGTGTCGCTTTAAGAAGGAGGTGGGCAGCGCTCGATGACGCAGGAATAATCCCGAGAAGACGCTTCAAAACTCCAGGCCGAAGCCAGAGTGTGTGAGAGTGTGTGAGTGTGTTTGCGCTGCAGACAGAGCTGAGCTGAGCTGGAAGGATCTGATTGTAGACAGACAAGATCCACACAGAGGAACAAGCAGCAGGTCCACGCACACTCAGACACACACACACACACGCTCTGTACTGCGTGCGCGCTGTGCCAAGTGGACGCAACTTGTTGAAAGAAACCTAAATTGTTTTGCACTGGAGACTTGGAGACGCGCGTCATGGCACACTTGAGCGCACTGTGCGTGTCCTTGCTGACGCTCCTGAGTCCAGTCATGACAAACAGCATCACCGAGGACATAGACGTTTTGGTGTTTTTGCCACAAAATAACTCGTATCTGTTCTCACGCGACAGAGTCGCGCCTGCGATCCTTTACGCGCAGCGCAGACTCGGAGCGGACGCCGGACTCTACTCCGGCTTCCACTTCACCATCCACTTTGAAAACTCCGACTGCGTCAATGATGCCGTGCTGACCTTAGTGGACAGGTCGTACCAACAGAAGCCGGACCTGATTCTGGGTCCCGTGTGCGAGTACGAGGCGGCGGCGGTGGTTCGAATCGCGTCCCACTGGAACATCCCGGTGGTCTCGGCAGGTGCGCTCGCCGCCGGCTTCAGCAACAAGAAAGACGAGTACTCGCACCTGACCCGCATCGCCCCGTCCTACGTGAAGATGGCAGAGACGTTCAACGCGATGTTCGAGCACTTCACGTGGAAGAGCGCGCTGCTCGTCTACGAGGACGACAAGGAGGAGCGCAACTGCTTCTTCACCATGGAAGGAATCTATCACCTGATGATCGACTTTAACCTCAAGTCGTACGCGGTTTCAATGGAGGAGCGACTGGACACTGACAGCATCCTGCAGAACATCTATGACACTGAAGGTAACGCACTGTTCCACAGCTCACATCAATTTAACAGTTTATATATAATCTATTGTGCAACAATAGTATAGTACTGTGCGTAAGTCTTAGGCCACCACCAGCTGTTGTGTTTGCTGTTGTTGTTTTTATGTCACTTGTGTCACTATGTGACTAAAAGTCAGTCTTATACTATATGATCAACCTGTCAATGAGTTGAACTTGTGCAACATGTGTATGTAATGCTCAAACATGGCTTGAGTAAACCAGGTATAACAGACCTTTTTCACAGCAGCTATTTGTTGGCATGAAATAGTAGGAGAAACACGGGTTTTACCAATAACATTAGGGTTCCATTCTAGGTTTTAAAGAGCCATGGCTGTGTTATTGTTCAATGTAAATGTAGGTCACACTAAATATTTGACATTATAGAAGTATTTTTGTTGTTTGCTTTTTCTGAAAAATATGTTATTTTCAAACTGCATAACTTCTCCATTTTCAGGATATGTTCCAATAAAGTGATTGAGAAATAATTGTACTGTATGGTCATTAATGCATTGCTAAAACAACAAATCTAATGGTGGCCCAAGACTTATGCACAGTACTGTATATATGTAGCCCACAGTTACATCTCAGAAAAATCTGAAAATCAGTGGTGTAGGGAAAACCAGGTACAGTGGCGACACTTTTAGCAATTTTCTGAATAAATCAGGAACCCTTTACACAAGAATTAAAAACGTTAATGTGTCAACCACTGAAACAATGTATGAAAGTGATTTTAAGAAATATATTCAGGCTCCAAATTTCATCTAAAGACAGTGACTGCAATGTTACAGCAGTGTTATTGGTATAAAAAAAGTTGAAAAATCAGAACAGTACATGTCCTAAAAAATGGTTAACAAGTCAACAGAGCAACAAGGTCAACATTTAAGTAAAATTTAATTAAGCATACAATCCAGTAATGTAATGTCATGTAATTGAATCTTCTTTGCTTCAATGGCATGATTGGCGTCACAACTGTCCCTGTATCACCATCCATGTTTCTCCCTCATGCTATTTAGTTTGACTGCTTGCTTGACAAATGTCAGCCATTTCCATTTTTGGCTAACAAAACACTGATTTCCGTAATAACTGTTTGACTGTAACCAAAAAAATACAGTTGATTAAAAAAAATAATAAAAAATAAAAAAATTGAAAATTTCACCTCAAAAACATATTTTTGAAGATAGATTCCTCTGAGTGTTCTAGTTTTGGCTTCCTGTCTGCAGGCAAGAAGACACTCTAACCGAGCATATGCAATAAGTGTCATCACTTGATTGGAGGATTTTGACGTGTTAGAACTGTCTCTGGTCTCCCAGACATTTCAGGGGGCAGGGGCTGATGTGAAATAAGAACCCCACCATTTAATTATTAGATTAAAATATAATATTCAGTGCCAAATCTTGTACTTGCTTAAATTTTTTTATTATTATTTCTATGACCACATATTTAGAAGCACATGTTTAATAGGTCTGCTCAATTTTTATTTAATTATCTATCTATTTTACAAAATTGTCAGAGGTAAATGGTAGATGGTCCTCTTAAACTTGATCAATAGCACGACTGGCTCTTTTAAAGGACACCTAATGAATGTCGTTGGTAAAACCTGTGTGTTTGTCCTACTATTTCATGTTGAAAAATATCTGCTGTAAAAATGTCTATTACGCCAAGATTATTCAGGACATTCTTGTGCATTACATACACATGTTGTATGTCTTCAAGTATTGGAAAGCTTTTCAATATATAACACCAACCTCCAGTCCAATCATTTCACTCAAAATGTCAAAGATCACAAAGTTTGAAAACTATGAAATCATTATTACCACCAGGCAAATGTCAAAGGGAAATCAGAAAACTGGATACTTAAGATGTAGTTTTCAAGCTGTTATTATGAAAGTTAAAGAATCAGGAGATGTCAAGACCTGAACAGGAGTCGATGGCCAAGAAAACTTTCCAAATCTCAAGTATAGAAGTCCTTAAGGACCTGTGCATGTATCCAGTATTTTCTGGATGAATCTTAATGAATAGATTGAACAAAATGGTAGGTATATATGTCACATAATATTTGTTTGAGGATAAAACAAGTGGCCGCCCTAACAACCACACTGCAAAAAGATCTCTCCCTTGAAAACAGCCACAATAAGCCATTAAGTTCTGGAATGACTACAAAGAGGAGAGCTCCCCCTTGTGGCACTCTAACTGTATGGTGGCATGCTAGACATGAGTTTCAAGTCACTCACCTGAAATTTTAATAATGTTTTCCAATAATTAAAAGTCACCACAGTCAACTTATTACAAGTGTTTTTTTTTGTTTTTTTTATCACAATAGAGCTCTGATAACTGATGTCACACAATCAAGGTACACCCTCTGCCAAGATAGCAACACTGTTCACCTTTATAGACATATGTATATACTAGAAAACACATCAATCAGGCAATATGCCAGAACATTGTTGTACCAAAACATTCAGATACAGTTTATACAGGGGATACAGTCAATCCCCACAGATCCAGAGAGATGGTGGAGGTGAATCACTGCTATGAAACATGCTCACACTGAGCAGAAGAAGAAGAAGGAGTGATGGAAAAATCGGGTTAACTCTTGGTAAATCATGGACTCAGACTAGATTTACCAAGAGCTATTCTGCACAGCAACTTACTCTTCCAGTGAAAACAACGCTATCTTTAGCCAGAAGACTCAAGAGTTGAATGTTTCTCACAAAGCCAGATTGCATCTTTTGTTTCCCTCCAGGCTCTTGTAAACTTTCAATGACTCCCTGAAGTAAGGTGAAGGGAAGTTCAAGATGTCAGGATACTGCAGGTCTGGAATAGTGTCCTCTCCACCTGTTTCCAAACTCAAAAGCACACCAGGGACATTAGAAGGGTCAGGTATATTCAGTCTGTCAAGTTTTGCGATATATATTGGTTGATCTCTGTGAATTTAAAAGTGCACAATGAACTCCGACAGGTTGAATCCAGCACCAGTCCCATTCATTTTTGCTGCATCTTAGGCTGCCAACATGGCGGTTCATAAAAACCGAGTCATGTGACGTCAAGGGGTGCATATGATCCCATCCCTCATGCCAGTTGTAGTAAGTGATCGGAGGAAATCTGCAATGAATGGCAGGTTTAACCTGCAAATGTCTCCAAAGATCCTCTTGCTTTCACAAAGCAAGAGGATTATGTAAGGAGCAACCAACCATTTCCTATTTTATGGCTTTTCTGCTACCTACACTCCAAAATCTATAGATTTAGTTGTGACTGACAGCAAAGCCTTTAGTAAACCTTTAGTCTACAGGTTATTTCCTGATAGTTCTGTAGGATTCCTGGTCGTAATTACAGTAAATAAAATACATACATAAAATGTTCAGTGACATCCAGAGGGATTTTTCCACGAAAGCAGCTCCATATTTAACCCTGTGAATATCTGCTACTCATTTACTACTGTAAACACTGTGTTTCATTGGTGCTGCCACATTGTGTGTGAATTTGCAGACACATTCCATGTCTTGCATGTGCAGCCCGTCTGCTGTAAAAGGTTGTGGCATATCAGCAGAAAGAAGGAGATCACACAGTTTTTAAACGTAAATAATTAAATTCACTACATCTTTCCAAAAAAGAAACATCAGAAGATTAGATGGGGAATGGCATTACATGCTGTAAAAAGGCAGCCCTAGTTATTTTGGAGTGTTTATAATAAATTAAATACCAACATTAAAACAGGAACTAGCGTATGGCCTTAGTGTGTTCCCTTTTCTCAGTTGCTACCCCAAGAACACAGAGGACATACTACATTAAGCACAATAACTGCAGGTAATCATTTTCACAGTCTAACGAAGCCTCATACTGTATATTCAGTTGAAATTTAACTTACAATTTGGGTTTTTTGACGTGTGGCGGTATGAAGTAGGGACTCAAGGAAAAATATCTATGTCTAAAAATCTATGACAGATCAAGTCTGCAATATCTTAAGAAAATTTTTATGTTTATCAACATAGTAAACAGCTTTTTCTGACTGGAAACTAAAAGATTAGTCACCATGTAAACTGCTCACTCCTCTGCACCATAGTCCATTGAAAAAGGATTAATTTTACACCACAACACACAGGAGTTGTTGATCCACTGTTGCCTCCATCAGTGAGTGCTTTGAATCCTTTGTTTAGTTTAGTCTGAATTAATAATGAAAACATTTCGTGAATTAATTACAATCACGAGCTGTTGTTGACTGCTCTCCTGTCCAGCCCATGTTCTGGTAAACAGTAAATCCTCATGAGCCTTTCTTCATGCAGCAGGAACTGACACTGAGAAGAAAACTGATTGATGAGAATTTGCACCCTTCAGCACCAAGACACACTTACATAACACCTGACTATTGGCATGGAGCATCAAGTCATGTCGGCAGACTTCAGAGATGAGACACATGGGTTAGCTGCTTGAAATTCTTTAAGAGGCAGAAAGAAAGTGAGCAAAAAAGGACGCCTGAGTGATTACAGCCAAGCAGTACCTTAAACATTATACTAGTGGGGCTGAAAATTAATTGTTTTAAAGTTAAAAAAAATGGTTGATGGTATATACTGTGTAGTTTGTACATTTGTACTAACTACATTTGTTAAACAAAGTAAATATTTCTTGTGATTCAAATCACGTCTTACCAGTGACGTGTTTAAATATATTCTTTAAATTAAAATTTAAATTAAAATTTAAAGAAAATAGCACTCCTACACAACTAAACAGTTTTTCAGTCCTGTTTTGAAAGAAATGTATTTTCTAAATCATAATGAAGTTACTTATTTACATTATTGTGATGAAGGTAAAATGTTAACTGAACAAAAGATCTGGAGGAGGGGCAAGCTCATTTGTGGCAACTGGTTTAGGAGCAAGACATGGAACGTGGGGTGGATGTTTAGGGAAGGAGGGAGCTTGAGCTGCACAGCTGCCGGGTTGATGATCCGACCACCTCGTATGGACCAGTGTATGGTGGTGCCAATTTGCCGGATTCTATCTGGAAGGGGGAGGTCGCAGGAGGACAACCACACCTTATCTCCAGGTTGGTAGTATGGGGCTGCTCTGTGTCTGTTGGCCAAACGCTGGTTCGGCTGGGAAGGGCTGCTGTGGCTGCTCTCCAGACCCCACGGCAACAACGAATATGGGCCTTTACAGAAGGTACCGTGACCTCCTCCTCCTGTGATGAGAACAGTGGGGGCCAGAAGCCATAGCTGGCTGGGGTCATCACGGTAGAGGAGTTGGTCAGGGAGTTATGGGTGTACTCCACCCATGGAAGATGAGTGCTCCAGCAGGCAGGGTGTTGAGCAGCCACACAATGGGAGGCCAATTTCAGATCCTGGTTGGCCCTCTTGGTCTGCACGTTGGATTGGGGATAGTAGCCGGAAGAGAGGCTGGGAGTTGCGCCGACTGCCTTACCGAGGGCCTGCCAAACTTGGGATGAGAACTGGGGTCATTTGTCTCAGCTGGGAGTGGAATGAAGCATACACACTTAGAAAACCTGTCAAAGATGGCGAGAATGACTGTATATTCATTGGAAGGGGAGAGACCAGTGACAAAATCCATGGCAACATAAGACCAGGAGCAGCTAGGGCGGGCAAGGGGCAGAGACCACCCGGGGTTACGATGAGAAGCCTTTCCTCATGCACAGCAGGTACAGGCAGCGATGAACTTCTATACATCCCCAGCTATGGAGGGCCACCAGAACCGTTGCTGAAGGAAGTGGAGGGTCCTTGAAACCCCAAGATGACAGGCCAGCTTGGATAAATGTCCCCTGGGCACTGGAGGACCTAGGAGCGGACAGAGGCAGGATCCAGTTCCCAAACAACTTCTTGAATGTCCCAGGGCATGGCACAAACAAGACAGGAAGCAGGCAAGATGGGCAGGTCACCCATCTCCTTGCTGACTGAGTTATGCATGCACAAGAGAGATTCAGGCTTGATGTTTCTGTAGCTGGGGCGGTAGGACAGTGTTAAATTGAAGGGGCTCAGAAACACAGACCAACGGGCCTGACGGGAGTTAAGTCTCTTGGCTGTGCAAAGGTAAGATAGGTTCTTGTGGTCAGTCCAAACGATGAACAGCTGCTCAGCTCCCTCCAACCAATGTCTCACCACCACTCACCACAGCCAACAATTTACAGTTGCCAATGTCATAGTTCTTTTCAGCAGGTCAAATTACGTGAATAGAAGGCGCGAGGATGAAGCTTACGGTCCTTCGGGTTCCTCTGGGACAGCATGGCACCTGTGCCACTGTCTGAGGTGTTGACCTCCACCACAAACTGAAGGGTGGAGTCAGGATGAGTTAGGACTGGGATGAGGTTGAAGGCGGCTTCTGCTTCTGGTGTCCACTTGAATGACGATGAGATACAAGTCAACCTGGTGAGGGGAGAGGCCACCTTGCTATGTCCCCAGATAAACCGGCATTAAAATTAGCAAAGCCCAGGAATTGTTGCAGCTGTTTGCAAGAGTTTGGTGCTGGCCAGTCGACAACCACATCGATTTTCTTTGGATCTGGTTTCAAATGTAACCTAGGAAGGTGACAGATGGTACATTAAATTTACATTTTTCTGATTTGACATAAAGCTTGTTCTCTAAGAGTCTTTGTAAAACTAAATGAACATCTTGAGGGTGTTGTTGCTGATCTTTAGAAAAAATTCAAATGAGACCCTGTCGAAACGATTCCGATTCCGATGGGTGCATAGTAATTCCACTGCGTACTATGATGATTGTAAAAATCTTAACTAAACTGAACCCAAAAAAGCAAAAATCCAGATCGCATTGAAAAAAAGGTAAACCAATTTGTTTGCAGAGAAAATGAAAAAAGGCAAAAAAAAAGGAAAAAAACATAAGGAACAGAGGCTGAGCAGCTTGCATGGCTGAGCTCTGAGTCCACGATTCTAAAAATGGAGAAACAAATTAGCAAATTAGAAAAACTAGTAAATCAAGCATAGAAGGTTGTAGAGTCTGAGCTGTTATCGTACGGAGGAACCAGGGTCTAAATAGGAGCAGGGAATAAGGAAATGAGTAGCAGGTGTGTGATTCAGAGACTCCGCCTTCAGCCAGCCTCCTGAACAAAACAAAACAGAACAGACTACAGGAAAAGGGAAACAGTTTAACAAAACGAAAGACAGTAACCTGGGACCATGACAGATTACATTTCAATTGCATTCTCCATTAAGGTTTATGTATAAGTATCATAATATGTATTTGAAATTAACTAATTATTTTTCATACTAATGTCACAGCAGATGTATAGTATGCATAACCATAAAAAATAATAATAATTGTAGAAGGCGTCTGCATAGAAGTCCAGGAATACATAATATGATACATTTTAAAGTCAATATTGTCTGATAGGGCTGAACAATTTTGAATAAATATCTATCTGTGACTATTTTGACTGAAACTGGGATTTGAGTATGACTGAGTATGACATAGGGAATGGTAATTTTTACGTAATTATTTTCATTTTCATTTGAATAACATTTAAAAATGATTACTGTGTGATATTTGTTTAGATCTGTAGAAAACAAAGGTGTTTTCTTCAGTCTGTAGGATATGATGTGTGTGTGTGGGTCAAGAAAATATTTAATCTAAAATGGTAATTTAATACACATTTTGGCTTAAGAAATGTAACTGAAAATTGCAGTTTGCTAGTTGTGCGGTAATGTAATGTTTTTTTGAAAGAGACAGAGTTGTACTGTAGTAGCAGAGGCAGGGAAATGTAGGCTTCTGTACTGGTGTAAAATACTGTATTTGCTTTGCATTAAAGAGCCAAATGATGACCCTTGTGATTTGTCATAGCTCTTTCTACTCCCATTTTTAAGTCCAATCAAGTGAAAATCAATATGCATTGATGCTGTTTCTAGCTGGGTTCCTCATCACTGATGTGATGAGCAGCTTTGTTGGCTGCAGTCCTCTGGTCATAACAGATCCTGGTTACATCATCTCATATCGAAGGAGTGGCTGTTGTATAAATTTGCATATATTATACATGCTTAACACTGAAGAGCCACAAAGAACACCTGATGGCAGGGAATTAGTATTCCCGGCATGTCAGGTGCTTAACTGTGACGGTTGAAGGGTTTGAGCAGCGGTTGTGCAGCTTCTCAGCACAACTGAGCAGTGTTTGAGCAGAGGCAGGCCGTCAGTGGCTCACTTCAGCGCGTTGTATCAGCAACACATTCACATGTGTAAATATGTTAATAAACCAATGCAAATAAAACAGGGTTTTCTCCAAAGTCTCCAACTCCTCGTCTGGGACATTGAAATGAGAGGTCTCATATTTGACTCAGCTTTGCCAACACTAATCATGCAGACAACCTTCAGCACTCTGGTCCTCAGATTAGATGTGACTGTGCGGAACACTGCCAGCAATCATTACTGTCAGTGACACATTCACAGAACACCACCGTCTTACGCATGCAGAAAACTTTCAACCTGGGCTCCCAAGAATGCTGTAAACATATACATTTAAAAACACTGAGTGCATTGTTATTTGTCATTAGAGTCATTTATGATATTTGTCATTAGAGGAAATATTAGTCCACAGACCGGAGGAAAACAGATCATTGAAACAGAGTCCTTGTCCTCCCACTGATATTGCTCTTCATCAGCAGAGATCCACATTGTTGCTACTGTACTGTCTCTACTGTCAAAGCTCATAAAAACATTTATGTTAACATATCCTTGGTTGTTGTGTGCTTGTACAGTTTACTGTGGTAATCCGCTCCTTATAAGCACAGGTGAGGTTGTGCTTTAAGTCAGCTGTGTTTGCCACTGTATACTAACTGTGGCACAGCTGCTGAATTCCTACTCAACTCAGTTTCTATGAGCCGCCATGTCGGCAGCCTTAAATGCAGCAAAAAAAGAATGGGACCGATGCTGGATTCAACCTCGAGTCCCGGCTCCACTAGTCTATGTGTCATTGTGTCCTTGGGCAAGACAACCCCACGTTGCTCCTGAGGGCTGTGCTGGCAGTGTGTGAATGGGTATGAAAGATGAGTGATCATCAAGACTAGAAAAGCGCTATATATAAGTACAAACCATTTAACTGTCAGAGTTCACTGTCGCTTTAAATCCACAGAAATTGACCGATATATCACAAAATGTGACAGACTGAATATATCTGATCTTTACAGTGTCCGGCATTATTCCACACCTGCAGTATTCTGACATCTTCAACTTCCTGATTAAGTTCCCTTCATCTTACTCCATAGAGTCACTTAAAGTTTACAAGAGCCTTGGGGGGATGGGGGGGGGGGGCAAAGGGACACAATCTGGTTTTGTGACAAACATTCAACTCTGAAGATAGTGTTGTTGTCACTGCAAGGGTAAGTGTCACATTAGCTAAGGGTAAGGTTTGCATTAGCAGCAGGCAGTGTAATGTAAACAATTTCTGTGTTAACGTCTATAGAGGCAGTCATTTCCTGCCAGAGGCTGTTACCTTGATTGTGTGACATCACCTACTGGAGCTCTATGAGGATGTGAGAAATTAATATTTTATCACGTATCACGATTAAAACCACTCACACTAGGTTTAGTGTGGTCTATTTCCATTAGCGCTGCAATTAATCTAAAGGCAATCGCAATGCGATCTTATGCAACTATATAACTCCATAAATGCCAGTGATTTACAATTTAATTTAAATAAATGTGTCTGTGTGTGTCTCTGCAAAGGTTGCAACCTCTCCTCTGATTGTGTGGAGCCTATTTGGTTGCACCCATCAGCTGCTTTGACTGTGTGTGTGCGCGTGTGTGCAAGATGATGCTGAACTGGTGGCGGGGAAATAACAACAACAACAAAAAACAACTGTTAGATGTGGCTATTTTTGATTCAGGGACATTGATGTTAAAGAAAGTGAAGTTTAATCTTTAAGTTGCTCTTAACCAACCTGTGTCAACACCCACACAGAAAAATATGATGAATGAATCCATATGGAAACCAAGGAAAATAAAGTAAAAGACAAAGTCAAATTAAAACTACAACAAAAAGGATCTGGGTGTTTTCACATTAAAACACTTGGACAACCTTGTGTGTCTCATATCCTCAAACCTGCGATGGGTTGTTTTAATGGAGATGGTGTCAACACTAAGATGACAAACCAAAATCTTGTTCCTTGCCCTACGTTTAATTCTTTTTTATTATCAAAAATACAATGAAAAAGCCACCACGTTATTTTCCATATATTTTTTTTTTTTAAACTAAACAAACTAAAAAGATAAATGTTTTAACACTGAAAACTAAATCAGAAACAAAACATTATAAACTGTCAAGAAGTGTAATGTGCCTAAACCTAACCACATAATAATAATAATTGGCATTTTCATCCTCATTTCCCTTTTTCCGCCAAAAGCATCATGCGACTAAAAAACTAAAGTGACCTCTTTTTGGTTTGTAAAAGGGAGCTCACATCATCCATTAATTTCATTTATTTTTCACACTTATTCATTCATTGTCTACTGCTTTATCGTCCTTTTGTGGAGGGTCAGGGGGAGCTGGAGCCCACTCCAGCTGACAGGCCGGCAGTCCATCACAGGACATCCTGTGCATAGACGAACAATGATTCACTCTCACACTGACACACTACAGTCAATGTAGAGTTTCAAATGAACCTGGAGTGAGGAGGACACCAGGGAACCTGGAGAAAAGCCTTACGGTGACCTTGTTGCTGTAAGGCAACAGTGCTAACCGCTACTCCTCCTCTGCATGGCCCCAGCCTAACATAAGTTAACATAATATCGTTTGAAGTCATGGGTCTAAATATAGGTGGTCCGAATAGACTGATTGGCTGGTTTAAGTGTCCCCCTCTTCTCTTATCACTGGTGTTTCAGACATGATGTAGTGCGTATCAACAAAGCCTTTTTCACAGCTAAGGTTGGTTTCATAGTGGAAGCATGTGTGGCGCATTGTGGCTGCCACGCTGCTCTGCTGCGTCTCATGCATATCTGTCATTCAAGTGTGAGTCCGCCTTTGGAATTCATAAAGCATACTTTTAAATACTCTCAGAGGTCAGAGGTCATCAGAGGTCTCAAACCCACGGCCTGTGGACATGCAGGCCTTCGAATGATTTCATGCAGCCCTCTAAGTGATCATAATTGATAATAATTGAAGGCATCATAATTGATTTTTTTTTTATGTTGAACTATATATTGTTCCATATATTAAAGAATACTTTTATTTTCAAATTCTGTAAAATTTCATCACAAATATTGTTATTGCAGTACCATGATGGTGTATTGTTGTATCATTTTAAGATCAGATTGCCCAATCCTGCCGAGCAGTTTCCCAAAAACTTGGACTATTTTTCACTTGACCATCCCCCTCCTGACCAGACTAGATGCGCTATGGCCCAGAGGATGTTTGAATTTGACATGTCCCCTCCGTACTCAGCTAAATACCAAGACTCTCCAGTATGATGTTGTACATCCATAGGCGCTGTTACACAAGTTTTGTTAAAAAAAATTATGGATTTAGGGAACTGGAATGCTGGAATGCTTTTGCTGTGAAATAGGGACAGGGCCTGTGTCTGTGAGGTAAAAAATATGTTTTAAAATATGTATGTGTAATATGTGGTCCAAAACTGTTTAATTTTCCTTTACAATTGTTGTAATTCAGTTCAGGTTTTAATTATTCATGTGTTTTTGTTAACATTTATATAAGGTGTCAATATAGATAATTTTCCATTTGTAGTTGACATTTGCCTTTGAAAGGCAAAAAAAAAAATCATTTTTAAAAATGTACTGTTAAATTCTGTGTATAGAAAAGCACCAGTATAGTCATGCTTTAAGCACCAATACAAATTTGAAAGGATAATATCTTATAATTAATAAATGTCCTTCTCGGACAGTGGCATTCTTGTATAATAATCATGGAGCACCATTGAAACAGTAGTCACAGCACTTTGTGCTTTCTGTTGACATGCGAATGTTTGTTTAACTTATCAAACATTAGCTCTCTGTCATCTTTGTGTCGTCATTAGTTGGTAAATTGTAAAGGCTGATATCTGCCTTTTTAGATAATCTGCATCAGCTGATTATGTACGGCGCCAAAAATAATTCTAAACAAAACCACACCTCTCTACACCATTGATGGGGGGTAACCTGTTACAGTAATATATTACTTTTTGTTGTAACAATATAAGGCATTGAAAAAAGTTTTTTGTAATATTGTTACTTTTGCCATGGCATGTAACACATTACACTAAATGTTTTTTCAGCATCCCTCTTATCTGCAGCACTGCATTATTTATAAATATATATATATATATATATATTCTGCACAACATTATATTATTAAAACCTGATCCTTGATGTGTTCAATTAATACACCATTAGACATTTAACTGAAAAGACAAAACAAAAGCTTTCCAATTTCTTGAATAAGAGTGAAATGACACACAAAACCCTCCTTCATATGTGAATGCATTTATGGTTCTGGATTTCTCTGAGTGGAATTTTGAGTTTTGTTGAGCCAGATTACTGAAAGTAAGTAGAGTAATTTGTTACACATTACATTTCTAAAGTGCAGTAACTCACCTGACACTGCTCTGCACACTGTTGTAGGTAAAAAGCGCAAGATATCCGATTAACGTTTCATTTTTTTTTTCTCTCTTTATCATCTATTTTAAAGTTCTAATTTGCCAGTGGTGTTTTATGTTTTATTCTGAAAATGCATTAAATGCAATGCTTTTGTGACACATTCATTGTAGTATAGGTAACTATAAGAGATAAAAACTAGGTAAAACTGTAAATATTATTATAATTTCACAGTTCATTTTTATTGAAACTTTTTTAAAAAATGCACCACCTACATCTGGCTTCACATTTGTGGTGCTGTGTTCACATCATGCTGCTCGCTCTGCTCTGTCCAGATGACAATATCATTTCCTGTGGAAATCCATTTATCTGTTGACCTGTTGTTGTCATGCGTCACTGTGATTGGATCAGCTCTTGTATGTCAGAGTTATGACACTCGTGCCGTGACTGCCTGGATGACTGTTTGTTCATTAATCACCATCCTCGGGTTTATTTTATACAGATTATTTTTTCACTTTGCACAGAACAACACAGCCTGTGCAGCCATGACCTAACATGTATTGCACATGTTGAACAAACTGTGATATCTTCTGGCATTCTGGTCTCCTCTGTTTCTGGTCTCTGTCCTGATGTGACAGGCCTCCTTGTTCCTTCTCCAGCTCTCTGATGACCTTCAACCCTTTCCCAGTCTGTGTTGTGCGTAAATTCAGCCTGGTGGTCACAGTCAGCTGATGTTGTTTTTGTCTTTTCCAGTGTTCATTTAGTGTCAGCTTCACTGATAAAGCACTATCACATCACATGTCACTCCAGTACTCAAGAGGTTCTGTCTTGTGGTTGAGGGTTGAGTTGCAGATCTGACTGTGGATCAGCAGACTGCAGACTGCAGACATAGTTTTTGGTTACCGAACGGGCCTACTCTTTGCATGTAGCAAATTTAGTGAGTTTTGCACATGATTAGCCTCTCAAATTTGAAATTTACTTTAACATGGCGCAATAAAAACTATTCCAGTTTCTAATAGGGCGCCTCAATCATATTATTATTATTGTTAGTATTATTATTATTATTAGCCAGGTGTTGCCTGACAAAAACACATTTAGTTAATTGTAGGCCTTAACTAGGAGAATCTGTGCAATTCCTTTCATGACAACCAAAATATTTTTCAATTTTTTTTTTTTCCTTTTGTACAAATCCATTGCTCTTTTTTTATTGATAATATAAGCCTGGTGGTCTTACCAGTTTAGCCTATTGAAGGTACAGTTGGATTAATGAGTATAGAATTGTCAATAGAGGACACTAGTAAGAAAACAGGGGCCAGGCAGGGGCCACAGGTCACTCATGTTGTCAGTGCAAAATACATTACCGTTCAAAGGTTTGGGGTCACTAAGAAATTTCCTTATGTTTGAAAGAAAAGCACTGTTTTTCAATGAAGATAACATTAAACTAACCAGAAATACACTTTCTTCATTGTTAATGAAGACGTCTGGTTTTGAATGCAATATCTACATAGGTGTATAGAGGCCCATTTCCAGCAACCATCACTCCAGTGTTCTAATGGTACATTGTGTTTGCTAATTGCGTTTGAAGGCTAATGGATGATTAGAAAACCCTTGTGCAATTATGTTAGCACAGCTGAAAACAGTTTAGCTGGTTAGAGAAGCTATAAAACTGACCGTCCTTTGAGCTAGTTGAGTATCTGGAGCATCACATTTGTGGGTTCGATCTAACCTTGTCAATATCTTGACTATATTTTCTATTCATTTTGCAACTCATTTGATAAATAAAAGTGTGAGTTTTCATGGAAAACACAAATTGTCTGGGTGACCCCAAACTTTTGAACGGTAGTGTAAATTGGCAGGTATTAAGTGGAGCAGCTTTGAAAGTTTAAAAAAGAGAGGAAATTGAGAGAAGCTGATATTTTACATCAACCTCCTCAAATTTCAAGTTTTTTTATTATTATTATTTTACGACATTTGCTGTTAGCGCAACCTTTGCACCGCTCTTGATTTATACGTGAGTGCGTGAATGGAAGCGTTTTAGACCGGCCACTAGCTCATAATCCGTCCCAAGGCCCAACTGTTTCTCGCTGTCATGGTGACAACAAGGTGAGAGGTGTGGCTGATAACAAAAGCGCTCTTGGTCGTCATCCACAGCTTGTCGTCAAAACAGGCACCAGTGGTGACGTATGGCATAGTTTAACTCGCAAAGATGAGTCAGATGAGTCAGAGGCAAAGTCACATACACACTGACACACACGCACGCACAAACTGGTTTCCATGACTTCCGAGGACATTGCACTGACTTCCATTCCTTTCATGGAGACTTACTCTAACCTTAACCATAATTACTAGTGCCATAACCTCAGCCTAACTTTAAAACATGTCTTCACCTTAAAATGGAGTCATTAAAGACAAATCCACATAATGGAAACTGATTTAGGTCCCCCCAACATAAGAAATACCGGGTACACACACACACACACCACAGAGGTCTTCTGTTAAATATGCTAACACAGACCAATGAGCTGGCACTACAACAACATGAGAAAAACATCTTACAGACAGGGACAAAAACTGTGCCGTATTTGTTTCAGCAGAGATTCTGATGCTGGCTGGGATCCAAATCATATGTTTGATCTGCATACAGATGAATGTTTTCCAGCTTCTTATGAGAGATGATCTGTATCCGTACAGGTAGTTCACAGCTGAGAGATTGATATAAGGCAATCAGGCAGGTGTACGGTGCATGCCAGTGTAAACAGGAAGCAGAGTTTCTCCCCTACAGTTGTTTGATCGGAATCAGGAAGGACTACTGACAAGCAACAACAATGGTGAAAAGCAAGAGCCAGGAATATGGAAGTAAATGTTAACAGTGCTTTGCACTCACAGCTGGCCATGGAATCACAGTTGATAAGAGCCAATCAGACACTGACTTTTCCCAAAGGTTTGTGTTTTCTCTTATCCAGACTCAGTGGCTGTCCTCATGGAAACCAGGTCACGTGAATTTGTTAACTTTTTTTTTTTTTTTTTTTTGGTTATTGTATCAGCATTTTATCCACATACAAACCACTTTTATTTTGAGACCTGAAACACAGTTAATTGAAAAACCTTAAAACACCACCACTACTTTGGGAGAGTGATGATGTCATAGTCCCACCTCTCTCTTGCGTTTGGTGATTGTTTGGTCTCTTCACTTTATGATAACTTTTATTTTCTTTCCTAAGTTGCCCTGGCTTTCTTCACTCTGTCTCTGTTTCTGTCATTGCATACATTGTGATGTATTCTTAGTCGAATAAAGCTTTATTTGAAACACAGCAGACATGCAGTATGCACATGGTCAACCTCTTCTTTTCTGGGTTTGGTGTATTTCTGTAGCTGTGCCACTTACAGGTCGGGGTGTTGTGTGCGTGAAGACATTTCCTGAAACGATGCTGTTTTTATGGGAGACTTTATCAAGTCAAAGAAAAAGATTGTTTACATGTTCTTCCATTTACGTGTGGATAGGGCCTTAGAAATTTCAAACGAAAACAGAGTAGGAGATATAGCGTAAGTTATGTGGCAAAGACCTGTTGCCTTTAAGGAATACATTTGAAAATTCACAGTTCACTTCCTGTTAGTTGTTTGTGAGTCACCTGTGTGCTGTGCTCATCACATGTAATCCACACTGTAAATGCCACCAAGGCAATGTTGTGAGTAAGTCATTTCATAAGTTGGATGCGTAAGTTAAATTTAATATCATTTATAACAAAAAGCATTTATTTGTTTATGTTAAAAGAACATTTCTATCTATTTACATTGAGGAAAGCACATGTTCTAGAGTTAAATGTTAGTTTTTGTATTTGTCTCTGTAAGATGACAACTAAAGCTCACTGCGACTCAAGTCGTAATTTGCAAGAAAGAACTTAGATATTTGTATAGCTGTAGTTCCTACACTGTAATGAGGACAGTTAACATAACCTGTATATGCAAACACAAACTTCACCATTCTAAAGGTAACTCTAAAAAGCAAGCATGCACAGGTAGAGCTGGGAAATAATTCAGTTATTATAATTACTGTGATATCTTCTTTTTAATTATTTTTTAATCAAATTGGATCAGATTAGAGAGATTCTGTAACAAACCTGGACTCATGACATCACTTCACCACACCCCTGCCTTGCCAGTTCCTCCTCCTCATCATGTTTCATTCCCTCCACCTGTTATCCACACCTCTTCCCACACCTGCAGCTAATCAACTCCCCAGTACTTATACCAGTCACTTCCACCTCCACTCTGCCAGATTGTCTTCTGTTCTACATCAGCTGTTGTTAGCTATTGTTATACAAGACAAGAAGCAGTCAAGCTCACAAAGACATTATTACTTAATTTGGAAATACTGCCTTCAGGAAATCCATTACAGATTGTTGGAACTGCTCCCTACTGGAAGTTTTGAGCTGAGTTGTCCAAAGTTTGTATAACTATTCACTTCAAAGTGACTGCTACAAACAAACAAACAGCATTTCAGGAAGCTTAGCAGGAATATTACTATCAAAAATGAAAGATATCCACTCTGCTCTTTTTTTTTCCTCATTAGAAGGGAGTCTATGAAGCACCTGGTGTTGTTTTTGACAACCAGCAACAGAGCAACAATGAACTGAACCTTTCTTCTGAGACATGTTGCTCTCAACAGATACAATAGTTGTAATGGCGGAAGTGATTCAGCTTCTTCTTCTTCTTCAGGCTGAATGTTCACGGCCACGACCGGGAGTAGCCGTTGGGGGGAGGGCTCAATGCATGGCAAATGTGCTAATTACATAACTAGACTAGACTTTTCCAAACCACTTGCTCAAGCACAGGTAAACAGAGAAGCCCTCTTTTCTCAGAAGTCGCCGAAGAGTTTATTGTGACACTTCAGTGATGTTTAGATACGGGAAAAACACGGGGACACACCAAAAAAAACATCTGAAATTTGATTTTCCAGTGAATGTCCTCTTTAAAACACATTTGAGCCTTCTCTTTAACATGGTCTTGCAACCCCAGTACTACTTCCTTAGCTCTACTGGAATGTACTATCATCTTCAGAGGCAGCAGTCCCTCTCTTGAATAAACAAGAGAAACACACAATGTCTGCACTACAGCAGACGGAATAGTAAAATAGAAAGAATGAACAAACAAAAACAAATGTGGTGCTGCGGAGCAACTAGAAAGACCGCCGTCTCTCACAGTACCTACTACTACACTAAAAATCAGTATATAGTGACAGATCATTATATATCAATGTTATGTCCATGCACTGGCAACAACACACTTAGAGCTTTAAAATGTATAACTGCTGTGAATGTCAGTGAAACACTTCATTGCTTAACAAGAGTTGGTTGTTTTCTGTCCATAAAGAAGTTTTAAAGCCACAATTTTGTGGTGTTTTTCCAAGTGTCACTCAGAATAAATCTTTATTTGATATTCATCACAGTAAATATTGCATCAACTGAATTGAAATGATTTATTTTTTTAAATTGTGATAATTGCATTGCCCTTATCATACTGCCGAGTAAAGATCAGCAGCAGAGGTGGGAGTAAATAGTGGGACTCATGCAAATTGAGTTCCCGCTCTAAGTCAGACAAGTCATATGTCATTGTCTTGATCTACAGCAGCTTCCATATTTAAGTCAGTCAAAAGTACCTGGGTTTTATCTTCAGTATTACCATAAACAGATGTGCTGCAGCTTGGTTACACCTCACAAATCTTATTAGTCATATTTGACATTTTGGGATGTAAATTTGGCAAAAACAAATTAAAAAAAAAAAAAAAGAAAGAAATGTCCAAAATGTCTGTCAGACTGACCAACCGTCAGTCTGACAGAAGCAGGAAACATACTATAAACTTCCACTCTATAACAGTAAATGTGGTCACTGGGGTCATCTGTGTAATGTGTACAGGCATGGTGGCTGCTCATAAGGTTGTTTTCTGTAGTTGTTCTTATTGGTGCTCTGGCCCAAGAGCAGAATGTTTGTCCTTTGCAAAGTAGTTAGTTGTGTACAAAACCACACACATGGTTAAAACAGGCAGATGCTTTTCCTGCTCATATATACTATTTGAATTCACGGGAGAGAAGAGAATGAGAGAATTTCACGCAAAGTATGGGGGGAGATGCATTAAGAGCTATAGATTGCTATATATGCTATTGAATAATGTAAAGCAGAGCTGGACTGGGATAAAAAATCGGCCCAGGCATTTTGAACCGAGACCGGCCCACCAGGTATTGATGGAAAGATAATGAAGCCTATAAATGAAAACAAACTTTTTTGTGACCATGCTTGTGCACTGCCTTGTTGGTGTATATGTACTTGTCTAATAAACCTATACCTACACCATCCTGCCATTCTATACAGTACTTAGTGGAAACCAAAAGGCTGCTTGGTCTAGTTTGTTGATGAATATTAAAATGAATAAATGACCGATTTAGTGGTATTTTATATAGACTATTTATTCACCACATCAATAAACAGCACAGCAGCACAGAATATTTCCTCAAACATGGCAACCTTTAAAAGAGACAGAGAAAGAAAAGTGAGAAAGAATAAGATTTGATGGACTTACTTATATGATTACAGTACTGGTATCTAGAAAAATGTGGGAAAATAGTTGAACCTCCTGAACAAACAATGAACAATGTATGATGGGATCCTGAAAATAGGATAGGGTTCAGATTCCCCTCCACTCCTCCTCCTCCTGCCTCCCCTTTCCCTCATCCACCTGACGGCCACTGCCTGAAGGACTTGACCCTTTTTCTCTCTAATTTTCTTCGCGCCTCCTTTCCACTTCTTGCTATTCTCCATCTTTTTGATCTCCTCTCTCTATATATGATAGATTTATTGACAGCCGAGGCCCAAGAGGGAGGGCGCGTCGGTCCTCGGCTGTAATTGGTCCAGCCCAGAATCAATCATGACTAATGGGCCGATCTACCAGTTTCTTGTACCAATAGGTATCATGACTAATACCATTACTAATAGTACTGTTATTAAAAAAAAAAAAGGCCCGGGCCAAAATCACCATCATCCAGTGGTGCTGTAAAGTAAAACTCTGGGTGAATGTGCACATCTTTTCATTTAGGAAAATCCTCCTTCCAATGAAAGGAGGTGTAATCCAGGTATTTGTTCAGGTGTTTCTTCTTCTTCATCTGCAGTATTTAATTTTTGCATTGCGTTGCATCGTATACATTCTCATTTTACATGCAACACATACTCAGGCGGACGATTGGCTTTTAAAATGGGATGTTAAAATGTTTTGTCTTTTTCCTTAGAAGACAATATGTCTGACTGGCCCTGATACAGATCAGAGGGAGCACCTCTGATGATTTTTAACTTGTCACTCCCAGTTCTGACTTCCGGGTTCCGATGTAGATGGACTGCAGCATGAATCAAAGCTCTACTTGCACTAAAAATGTAAAATAAATGATATGACGGGCCAGATCAGACAATGTCAGTTGAGCAGGCGGTCTTTAATCCATCCTGAGGATGCATTACGTTCATGCAGCTCAGGAATTTTTCCAGGTGTCGATGGCGATTGTGGTTGTTGTGATCTGCCTTTAAGACGGATTAGGAATGTTCAGACCTGCACTTAACACAATCTGCATATTTATTTTTGAATAATTCTGCCAACTAACAGTCTGAAAGACTAGCAAGTGGTCATATGTTCCTTGATGGAGGTAGAAACTATAATAAGTAGAAAGCAACTAATCCAACCTTGTCAGTTCGGTGTTTGACCCAGTCATCCATCACAGCTTCTTTCCCTGACTTCCAGGCAGAGAGCACTGAAGACAAACTTGTCCCACTACTGTGTGAAATATAGAAACATAGCAATCCGCAGGTGCAAAGAGTGCACATATGAAGAGTCGCCATTCTTAGCATGCTCTCAGGTTCAGTGTTTTCTCGGCAGCTGACGTACCTCGGATATACTGTGTTTATTTACTGTTGGTATTTTTTCATTACAGAGTGTTTTCCAGCCTTTGTGTTGCACTAAACTAACCAGCTGTCGGCTGTAGTTTCATAGTCGTTGGACATTTAAGGAGTTGGTTGACAAGTATTACAAACTGCACCGTCGTTACTTGACTCTGTTGCTCCCTTTACCTCACAAATGACCTTTGACTGAGCACAGATGCCGGCTCGCTGTGGAAACATTGTGCACTAATGTGTGACATTGTAATCTGTTGTGAGTGATGGCTGTCATTTAAAGTGGAAAAAGCAAATGCTGGAAAACCAGAGGAGGAGTTCAGTGACACAAGAGTAATTTGCTCACTTTTCTGCCGTTTACATTAGATGGTTTTTAAAATAAATACACTTTTGCCCTTTTATCTTGTATTTTTTAATGTCCTCTTTTTACTGGATTTGTCTACTTACTCCTTCTCCCCCTGCATGTTTTTCCTCACTGTATTCTTACACTCTACAGTATTAAGTGTTGCATAGTTGAGCTGCATTTAATTACTGAAAGGTGCCATATGAATGGAAGAATTATAACTTAACTCACCACACAATAATACCCACACTGTTTTATCCATCACAGTTTAGAGACCAAATAAATTTGTTAAATGATCTGGAGTGGCTACGTGCTGATTTGTTTCCAAACCTCTAGAAATGAAAAAAAAAACAAAACATTGTGATAAAGCTGAATTGTTGTTTAAGGTTGAGTGACTCTTTTCCTTACAGTCGTAATAAAACAATTCACTCACAATTCACTGTACGGCTCTGCAGAGCTCAAACACATGTGAGCTCATGCTTCTGGACTTAAATGACATGACTTATTTACGCGCTTTTGTTGTAAATAGGAAATGAGGGTGATGATGACCATTCCCTGGTTATGAATCTGGTTAAGCATAGGCACGAAAAGCACCTGGTTAGAGCCAGGGAAAGGTCATTTCCTCATAGTATCAACATCCTTTTCCTAAAAACACATCTGAATGTCTTCATAGCACCACAATAATCTGAGACAAATTCTGATGTTTGGTCTCAAATTGTGGTCTGCTGCCTGTCGCACATCCCACAGACACTGCACCACCACAGCCCCTCCTCCTCCACATCCCTGTGAGAATTTTCCATCAAATACTTGTGAACTACGTCATTTTAGAGATACTTTTATGCCAAAATGACTAGTTTCCCTGTACAGAATGTACAAATGTACCTTTTACCAGGCAGCAATAAACTTCCTGTCATCTGTGTATCCTCAACTGAAAGGTCAACAAAAAGGTGCACTGGCAGCTTCTGTGCAACAGATCTGGCAAATGTAGAGCCCGAGGCTGTACATTCATAATTACATTACCGATAAATGTTTGGCTTAGGTCAACAACATGATGTGATCAGAGCAAAGTTTTTTGCTAACAATGATGTATTGTGTGTGTGTGTGGGGGGGGGGGAGTCTAAATTATATTTCTCAGGTTTTGGTTGTGAATAAATAAAAAAAACATAAGTCAAAGACAAGGTCACACACTGTATTTAGCACTTGCCGTGCTGTGTGTGTAAGTCAGTGAAAAATACAGCATGAAAAATCAGACATGTGGAGCCAGTGTGTCTCATCCAGGTCATGGTATCTGCAGGCGCTGCTGTGGGCCATATAGTCAGTCTTAGAACATAAGGACCCTCTTAAGTGAGAGAAGAAATGTCAAGTAAGTCCAGACTCCTGTAGATGCATCTACTTCCTAAAGACTCATGGAGCCATATAGAGTACATATATTACTGGGTTGCTGTGCGGTCACATGACTACAACCATCAATTCAACTTTATCTCCTAACATGCCACTGGATTATTTTATATTATTTTATAGAGCATATGTTGTTGAAGGGATAGAATGGTCTGAATTTATACAGCACTTGTTCTAGTCTTGATGAGCACTCGAAGCTGCTTTACACTACAGTTCTTGCCACTCAAACATTCACACCTATCCACTTTGCAGTGCATCTACGTGCAGCGCATTTTCTATCACACATCTTTCTTACCCATTCACGTGCAGCCGGCGCTGCCATAAGAAGCAACGTGGGGTTAAGTGTTTTGCCCAAGGACACATCAGCAGACTAGTAGAGATGGGAATCTTACCCATAACCTTCTAGTTAAAAAATTACTCACTCGACTGCTGATCCACCGCCACCCCACGTTTGGCTAGAAACTGGACTTCATTTTTAAATCACTCATTATCCCGCACCAAAGTCTATTGAGAAAATAAGAGCTGTGGGGCTTTTGCTGCCTCATTTGGTTATTTTTTTTTTTTTTTTTAACTCAAGTAAATTTAAATGAATTTTTATCACCAAAGTCACAACATAACACATTTAAACTTACTTTATTGTGGCAAGAGTGCTCAATTCCTGTGAGCTGTGATTTAAAAATCACTGATTTCCTGTATGGTGCAGGAGAATCAGTGGACGTCAAGCGACACAAACTTTCAGTTGGTCAAGGCTGTGTGCCATTGAGATCAAGTGACCAAACACATACGTAGTCTTTGTTTAGTGGCTAAAATTTGTTTTTCCAGGTGTCCTGACTGGCAGCCATGTTTGTAGTTCGTGCAGGCCGGCTATTTTGAAGCAACTACCCTTCAAAAAAGCTGAAATATACACTTAACTTGTATTTTCACTTTATGATACTGCGTTGACACCAGCATAATATTTACAGGCAGTTATTTCTACAGTGCCAGCTGTACATTTATTAAATACAATGTGCTTCCTCATACTCTCATAATCCTTGTTGTTGTTTTTTTTGTTGTTTTTTTTTAACAAAAAAACTGGGTTGTGGAGGAAATAAAGCAGGTTGTCACTGAGGATGAACTCTTTCGGTGTTCATTAAATCTGCATGACTGAAAATTGACTGCACAGTATAGTAACAGTGTTAGGGAAACACCACCAGTCTTGTGTGTCTCGTCCTCACTTCATTATTCTCTTTGCTAGTGGAACACAGTTTTCACAGTAAAATGGCAAGTTGATTCCGGTGTGAAGAATCGTGTTATTGCATAACAAATGCAGTGAAGAGAAAAGTCTTCCCAGTAAAAAGTGCTCCATAAATTCAGTCAATTTTCCATTCAACTTAAGTGTTTTCTGATGCCAAAGCCATATGTGAACCCCTGGGCACTTTTCACACCCACCATCATGTAGCACTTCATTTATTCAAACAGTATGGAGCCTCCGAACATTATTCATGGCAGCAATTATGTGTCATACATAATGTAACCACTGTTACGTTATGCAGTTTAGTCATATAGAAACAACATTTCTAAAAGAGTAACTTACTAAGTGCTCTCCCTTTTCCACTAACTAGGAACAGATTCTCCTTCAGTCCATATGCTTTATTTCAAACTGCTAAGAGCATTTGGATCAAAATTAAACCCGTATCCGCTTTTAAGCTGTGAAATCCAACTTGAAAAAAATAGGTGAGTAATAAAGTTACCCTGCCCCACTACTTCCAGTAAGCTGTCAGCCAATGATGCAAAAATGTTCTACACTATTGGCGCTTTTCCACTATACAGGTCTAGCATGGCTTGGCTCAGTTCAACTTCTTTTTTTCCCTTTTCCATCAGGGATAGTACCTGGTATCTGGTACTTTTTAGCGCCTGCTCTGGCGAAGTTTAGGTTATACCAAATGTGACACCGACAGACTGCCGGCCACTAATTGGCAGTGTCTTGTCACTGCAAGAATCATGAGTGCCACGTCCGACACAGGAATCAAACCGAACAATGCCGAACTGTAGATCAGTGATAAAGACTTACAAAACTGAGTTAATCTCCGACATTTAGCAGGAAATTTCTGGTGAACTTAGCGACAGCACTGCTGAAAGCAGATGATCATGAACCAAAACACAACCCCTCCCATCGTTCTTGCAGTCAAACCCTGCCCACATTGAGGAGGTACTACAAAGGTTGTTAGACGTCATTACTAGATGGCCATCGCTCCTAGACAACTACAGCAAGCACATTTGTTGACCCGTTTTCCATTGCTCTGCATATGTCATATGTCTGGATCTTTAGTTTGATTGGTTGCAGGTAAATCCCATTACATATGAAGGTATTTTCCTCTACATCCATTGGTCATGTCTCTTGGAAGTGGGTGGTTTCTACTCATATGGCCCAGGCACAGGTGCAGCCCAGCGCAGGTGTGCCGCATCGTGGACATGGAGACAGCAGCAGTGTCAGATGTCCAAACTTCTCCCAGGAGGAAACTGATGTTCTGGCCCGGGAGGTCCAAGCTCACAGTGGCTGAATATATGGTCACGCGAACGGAATTCCATGGGCTGATGATGCAAAAGAAGCCTGGGAGGAGGTTACCAATATTGTTAATCAGGTTTGCCCTGACATACTGAGAACCATTTCCCAGTGTAAAAAAAAATGGTTCAATGATGTAAAAAGAAGGGCCAAACAAAAGCCCTTGGTGAACTTGTCCTACCCAACTGAATTATGATCATTTTGGCATGTAACTCTGGATTACACAAAATCAAAGATGTGAATACTTTTGACTAACCTTCTTCTGGATCCAATCGGGAGCACGTCCCCGTGCGTGACAACGAAGAGGAAGGAGACTAGTTCAATAAATCAATAAAATTGATCTTAACACCATTTGTTTCCTGAGTAATTTTATGAATCTTTAATGTGATTGAGTAAATTATGGCCAAAAATGTATAAATGGAATGGAGCAGCCAGGTGGTCTCTCCTCTCCCCTGCACTCTGCTGCTGTCCCTGCCACATAGGATGCACTGAATTTTATGAGATGAGAGAAGCCGAATATATCCTCACTATCTGATGCCGAGGCTGTTTGTGGTTGGCTGAGAGAGATGTGAAGTTGTTAGTTTGCATCACAGTTTCAGTTGCGTTAATTAAATTCCATTCCGTGTAAATTCCATTATGCGTGCCAACCGCCTTTGATCTGACATCGGATGTGACAGGACACTCGATATAGATATAAATTTATGTGCTGATTTACACAGTTACATTAAATAGTGGTTGTTGTGATTATTAATTGCACTGAAATGTGCCTGACATTCTGTAAACCTACCTGTGAGGTTTTGGTGATGTGTGCGTGCTGTGCGTCAGTCGGCCAAATGACCACTAGACCGTCTGCACTTTGCCTTGTGCTGAGAGTAGACCAGATTGGAGCCTGCGAGCTTTCAGCGCACCTTCAGCGCAGCCTTTTTGGCATAAAATTGTCACTGTGCCAAGCGGAATCTGTCGACAATGTACAAAAGCAGAAAAGCTTGGATCATGAAAAGTATGTCACGTGACCCCTAGCAGACCCTTGATTTGACTAATTTGCTTACTGTGTTACCCAAGTGTTCCCTCACATTAAAAATTTAAGCTGACACTGCACATATTCATCAGCACCTCATGCTTTGCTTCTAAAAAAGCCCCCTCAGATTTTTACACTATTAACCACACAATATTACAACATGCAACAACCACTTAGAAGGGAAAATGAAGCACCTCTCTCATGATTGGTCCATTTCTGATGTTAATCCTCTTGAGACATGCACTCCCATCCTGAGTCTGTATGAAGTCTTTGTGTTTGGAGAGAACTCCCCTTGGGCGCCTGCACACTTATAAGGCAGTGACTGGCTCTTACTATACAACCACAAATGTGTTAGGGCTCAGCCTGAGAGTAAAGATAGTAATATCTTACCAGTGACTAAACTAAACAACAATCAGAAAAAATCATTAATTGGTTCATCCTGCAACGCTAATCTTGACAATCAATAGGAAATTTAATTCATCTAACGCTCTACTTAATTTAATTATTATGAGATGTTGCATTTTACATGTACACCTCAGCCCCACATTTGCATATATGCTTTAACTTTTCAGGTTTATGTCCAACACAGTGCACTGGAAATACAGTGTGGGCACTCAGTTGGTGCACCATGTGCTGCCCCATTCCTCAGTTAATTTGTAACTAGCATCAGTGCGCTAGCAAAAAGGAAAATCCACAAGTTTTAAAATGTTGCTGGCTGCAAGCGCTGCCCCATGGAATGGGTTGCAGAGCATACACAGGGCCAGTAGTGTGTGTAGAGCCCAGTGTAATTAAAGGGTGCTATAGTGCTGGCAGGACTGAGGTGAAGTTTGTCCCACTGACTCAAGGGATATTTCAGGAGGTGTGTTTAAGTGACAGAGTTGTGAGGAATGTTCCAGCAAGACTCTGAATCTTCCTTATTAACAGGGACGCTGGGGTTACTGTGTTTTCAATCGCAAGCCTTGTTTGTGGAGCTGCTTGTTTGTTGGTTTATTCATTTTCAATCACAGGATCCTAAAGGAGAAAATTTATATAAATTCAGTACATGAAAAAATACATTTATCATGGCATATACTTTCCCTCACTGCATTAGGGAACATGTAGTTTATTACAAATAAGAGTTCCAGTGAGAATAGTTTTGAGAGCTGCAGCATTTCCATCCAACACAGCTGTGTATCAGTGAAGTGCTCACTCTCCCTGAGACCTTTTTGGAAACACATGGATAAATAAAGGGGGAATTTGAACTATGGAGAGAATTAGTGCTGTAACTGCACTAACTTTTTCTCTCTGTCTGTCACTGACCTGCTCCCTATTTTGTCTGCAAAGGCAAGAATGTGAGGAGGAGATAGTTCACATACAGATGTGGAAAGTTACTCTTAAAAGTAACAGATTACATTACAAAATGAGTGAAATGTAAAAAGTTCATTTAAAAAGTTCATTGTGGACTTTAAGTCCACAATGAACTCTGACAGGTTGAACCCAGCACTGGTTCTGCGGTTCATAAAAACTGAGTCATGTGACATCTGGAGGTCTATTAGATTTTTTTTTTTTAACTCTAATCAGCACCATTACATTCATTCATTTGTACAATATTAAGACTGATCGCCATATTATTTTAAATAAATCATAAGTTCGAGAAGGGCTTTGATTTGCTGTAACGTCTCCTGTCTCTGTTTTACTCTTTGTACTGTGTGTGTGTTGACATCAGACACATCTGTACAGTCAGACTCATTAAAAACATTGTTTTGTTCTTTCTAACAGACATGACATCAGTGTGTATTTGAATAAAGGGTGGGGATGTCAGAGCCAATCTCATGTGGTCACAGTAAACTAATCCAGGGCACATGTTAATGCCAGGTGTGAATCGTCATACTTAGGTCTGTCTGCATATAAACGTTTTTTTTTTTAACATTAATTCATTAACATTAATCTCCATATGAATACAGATTCATAAAAATGCCAGTTGCTGATAAATTTTACTTTTTTGGTCTCCACACAGGTGCGTCTAACTTGACTGGTCACACAAGAAATGGAAACATGAAGGCTTTTCCCCTTTCAAAAGATTATCTCTAAAATCAAATTCATCTATCAAAGCCTGCTCAAATGTTATTGGTGAAACTAGAAATGGAAGCCAGAAAGCTTTTTCCTCACTATGCAGCATGGCACTGTTGAGGAAAGGACAACATTGACAGTGAATCGTGTGACTTTTATTCTAAATGTGCATTGGCAAATGTGTATAAATTCAGATAAATTGTAACATCGCAGATTAATATTATAATTAGCTGCCAACAACTTGGAATGACCAAGTAGTTTCGTTGCCATGCGTGTGATTTGGCTGTGTAGTGCAAAGCAGCAGCTGCTTTAGTTTTTCTATTATGAAGGTGCAGTCAGGTTATGGAGTTGTTCCACAGCTTGTGTTGACTGCTGCTGATTCTGTTTATCTGTTGTATCAGACAGGCCTGAGATGAATGACTGGAAAATGTGACTTCATGCCCTCTATGTGTAGACACTGCGTCTGGTTCCTCATCTGTGCCACTTTGGTATGCTGATGACTCACTGTGCACCCCAAAGTGAGGTGAGGCACAGGGGGAGGGTCTTCTAACGCCAAAACCACTGTAGCATAGTGGATGTGCTATAGTTCTGAGTTATCCATCATTTGCGTTTGTGCCGCAAAGAATTCCTCTAATACATATCTCATAGGGCTGCACGATAAATCACTTAAGCAATGTGCACATGTGTAATAGTCCCAAGGCAGGGGCATTTAATGTTAAGTGAAGCCAATTAAATCAAACACATGCTACAACATGGGGTCACATGGCAAAATAGTGGCTAGCCTCACTGCAAGAATGTTCAGGCTGACCGAGGGCCCTTTGTGGAGTTTGCATGTTCTCCCTGTGTGCACATGGGTTTTCTCCAGGTTCTCTAGATTACTTCCAGTCTAAATGGTTGCAAAGGTTAACCAGACACTCTAAATTGACTGGGACTGGCTCCAGCTCCCTGCGATCCTCATGTGAAGGATGAACTACAAATTGAATAAATGAACATGCGAAGAACAATTCCAGTTTAATCTTCTGTCTAATTTGCATGGCTTCAGTAAGGTCAAGTCAATTTGATTTAAATAGTCATTTTTGTTTATATAGCCCAACATCACAGTCACAATTTGTCTTGAAAGTATTTACAGTCTGTACAGCAAGTGACACACTCACTCCACAAAAAAAAAAAAATGGGAGAAACCTCAGGAAGAGCCACAGAGGAGGGATCCCTCTTCCAGGACAGACAGACACATGTACAGAGACAAGTTCAGCAGATTAGAAACAAAACATCAAATATTACAGAGAGAAAAGATAAGAAGACAGAGACCAGGATGATTCAAGAATCAGTAACATGACATGCAACAAGCCACCAATCACATTAATTCAGTTTCTATTTCAGTTGGGAGCTAGTCTCATAACAAGTAGCAAACTGCTGCCCACTCGAAGTAAAAAAAAGGATGATTTTGAAAAGTTACAATCACTGTTTCATCAATCTCAACCAGAAACCAGAATATATCAAAGCCACAGAAATTTAATGAATAATTGATTATCAAGATATTTGGTCCGGACGGCTTCGAGGAGATTCTGGTCAACCATCCGGCATCTCAGGAGGGGGAAGCAGTGCACTGTCAACACTGTGTACAGTGGAGATGGGGTGCTGCTGACCTCGACTCAGGACGTTGTGGATCGGTGGCAAAAGTACTTCGAAGACCTCCTCAATCCCACCAACAACGAAGGCGTGTTGAGTCCACAGACTCCGTATGAGTCTGTGGACTCTTATCTCTGGAGCTGAGGTTACTGAGGTGGTGAAAAAGCTCCTCAGTGGCAAGGCCCGGGGGGGTGGATGAGATCTGCCCAGAGTTCCTCAAGGCTCTGGATGTTGTAGGGCTGTCTTGGTTGACACGCCTCTGCAACATCATGTGGATATTGAGGACAGTGTCCCTGGATTGGCAGACTGATTGGCAGACTGGGGTGGTGGTCCTACTCTTTAAAAAGGGGGACTGGAGGGTGTGTTCCAACTACAGGGGAATCACACTCCCCAGCCTCCCTGGTAAAGTCTTTTCGGGGATCCCGGAGAGAAGGGTCCGTTGGATAGTTGAATGTCAGATTCAGAAGGAGCAGTGTGGTTTTCGTGCTGGTCGTGGAATGGTGGACCAGGTCTACAGTCTCTGCAGGGTCCTAGAGGGTGCATGGGAGTTTGCCCAACCAGTCTACATGTGCTTTGTGGACTTTGTGGCGTTCGACCGTGTCCCTCGGGAAGTCCTGTGGGGAGTGCTGCGGGAATATGGGGTGCCAGACCCTTTGATGAGCTCAGTCATCCAGGAGGGGCTCAGAATAGAGCCGCTGCTCCTTCGTATCGAGAGGAACCAGATGAGGTGGCTCAGGCATCTGGTTAGGATGCCTCCTGGACGCTTCCCTGGTGAGGTGTTCCGGGCACGTCCTACTGGGAGGAGGCCCAGGACTCTCTGGAGAGACTGTCTCTCGGCTGGCCTGGACACGCCTCGGGATCCCCCCAGAACAGCTGGACGAAGTGGCTGGGAAGAGGGAAGTCTTCTGAAGCGGCAGAAGATGGATGGATATTTGATTATTCCTTTAATGTTCTCTCAATTATTGATTATTGATTAGACTAGTGTACACTTATTTAGCAGCTTTTTAAATCATCATTGTTGTTTTCTGTGCAGACAATACACTCACAATCAACAATTCATCAAGTCTTAAAGCATAGAGCTATTCATTTTCCTTTATTTTTGCACTTCACAGCATACTCTATATTGTTGCATAATTTTCAATGTTGTTTGCCTGTGGCTGTGTGTTGGGAATGATATGTGATATGTACTGTATATAAATATACTTCATAAATGTTTGCACACTTGAATGAATGAATTAATGGCAATGTGTGGTTGTCAAGATTAGGAAAACTATAAATACATAATATTAAAGCATCTCCAAGATTGGTCAGATGAATGTATCATTTTATTTGCTATTATTCTTCATTCTGCAACCAGCTGACATGATCACACAGATGATATACATTTTCAATCAGATTATGCCATCGAATATATGTGTGAAATTAACCAAAAATAAGGATTGTGTAATTCCTGCAAAGATTGCTCACAGCAACAGAGTTCTACACGGAGCCCATCAGCCGTAACTAAAGGTGTCTGGGTGTCTGTTCCATCTGCCAGTGCTAATCAGAGTGATGTTCAGTGGGAAGCCAGACTCTCATTCAACAGATCTACAACCAGCACCAGGCTGTTACTAATTAGCCACAGAGAGGTCTGTGCTTATGTGCATATCATACAGGTTGGTTATAATTCATTTATATTGACAGACGTGTTGGTGATGCATTAAAAACAGGGCCATGAAAAACCGCAGGCCAATTAACACAAGTCCTTTCTCTCCCATGTCCACCAGGACCATCCAGTTCTCTTCCACTGCCTCCACTGAAAAGCACAGACACATCTGACTGTGAGGACGATAACACTAGATGTGTTCAGCTCAGTCAAAAAGAATAAAATAATCTTGTGTGAAATACTGGTGATGTGGGCAGACAGTGGAACACTGGTAACAAAAAACAGATGAGTTACCACTCAAATACACAAGTGGTGGAATCTAAGGAGAAACATACTGTAAGCAAAATTGGAGGAAATAACACCTTAAAAATAGAACTCATGCACTATTCTACCCGTTTTTCTTCTACTAATAATAATATCTGGCAGACTGTACACTAAGAGGCCCTCTATAGTTCAAACGTTTAAATCACAGCTCTTAAACACAGTTCAGACTGCTTCATTTGCTTTATTGCAGTTCAAAATTCTATAACACAGCTCAAAATTCTTTATCGAAGCTCATAGTTACCGACCCAACTCAACTGTTTCGTGTCTCCTCAGTCTTTACATCAATTCATCCAAGTTCTCCTTCATTCTCAGCCTCAGCCTCTTATCCTCATCCTTGTTCTTTCATTCTTCTGGATTCTTCCTCTCTCTCAAAGCTTCTCTCATCTTGTTTATGACTAGAAAACACAGCACATTTGTTGAATTCCTGAGGACACCTTTACTATCAGCAATGGCAACGGAACCTAGTGTGCAAAGCCAATGATGGGATCAATTTTGATATGCAGCTTTTGAAAAAATGCAGTAGATTTAATTTTTTTCTTTCATTTTATGTATGGCTTCTCTGTGTTTTTATACTTTTTATACATTTTTATGAGTGCAAGCCCAGAAAATCATGTCCATATAATGTGCATGAATTGAACTTCACTGAGACAGTTGGCATTACATTAAACATTTACATTTACATTTACATTAAAGTTCTGGAATGAAAACAGAGTAAATAAAGAACATTTTCCACTTTTTCAGTGTGTCACCGCAGGTGGAGCGATACCTTTGAAATGTATGAGAACATCCCATTAGGTATCCAGACGCACCACATGCCTCAGCAAATTCCTGTATTTAAATAAACTTCATAACATTCATAACATAACATAACGTGTTAAAGCTGGCCCTCAAGTTGCCTCTTCTTGGTTTGGGCCTGGACCATGAGATCTATATACTGTACAGAAATACAGATGTTTCCTGAACAGCTTTGTGTTTGATGTCAGCAGATGTTGTGGGTTGTTGGATCACAGCATGAGACCGGTGCATCACTTTCACTGTCCTATTCACAGGACTTGGTTAGGGCTGTATTCTCTATTCTGATTTTCTGTGGTTACCTGAATTGCATAGGATCAAATTTAGCAAAAACTTGGCCGTAACCAGGGACAAAATAACTCAAAAGATTTTAGCCACTTGACAAAAGACTCACCTAATAAAATCTAAATCAGCTTAAATCTGCGAGAACATTCACTGGAAAATCATATTTCTGATGTTTTTTGGTGTGTCCTCGTGTCCTTCCCATATCTAAACATCACTAAAGTGTCACAATAAACACTTCAGCCACTTCTGAGAAAGAAGGGCTTCTCTGTTAACCTATGCTTAAGCTTAAACAGTTTAGTTATGTAACTAGCACATTTGCTGTGCATTAAACCTTCCCCCAACAGCGGAGCAGTCAGTCAGCTGGTAGCTGGCCAATCACAAGAGACTCAGTGTTCTGGAGGGTGGGCATTAGCTCAGAAACAGAGTGCCTGTTCAAAGGCTGGCAGAGAGCAGCAATAAACTGGCTTAATCTGAAGAGACCATGAGGTTTTTGACCATACGTATTATTTAATTTATCTAAGTAGACATCAGTAATATCAATTTTTGGTTCAAAAAGACCATTCTATGTGGCCTTTAAGAATATATTGACTACTTTATCTCACTTTTAGACTGCCTTTTCCAACAGGCAATTGAAGTTTGTGTCACAACTGCTCACTCCCCCTTAACAAATTCCATTAAGAAAATCAATGATGTTACCTCAAAGATCACCGGAGTTGCTGATCTACTACTGCCTTCATCAATGTGTTATTTTGTGTATGGTGTATGAATGTCTTTGTTTGGATTCAGCTATGTGACACAAACTTGGTGATCAAGGCAGCTTTAAACCAGCAGATCCTGTGTCTTGTGACCTAGAAATGCAGTTTCTGTCAAAGGACTTTGGTGTTTGGAGTGAACGGTTTACAAAGTGGTCTCTTGTTAGAAAAGGCTGTCTAAAACATTCTTAATATGTAAGACACTGAAGGTCCTGTAGATTTTATTAGGCAAGAGTTTGTTTTTTCCAACTCATAAAATTGGATGAACCCCTGAATCTGAGTTAAGGACCTGTGATCTCGGAAATTCCAACAAATGAAATGAAGCAAAAGTGTCATGTTCAGTTCCACTTCAAAAATCCCAAACTGTCCTTTTATTGTTATCAGAATATGAGAAGTGCCGCTCATCCATCAGTCCCAGTTTGCAAATGTGTTTCATTTTGAACTTAAGTTAACTGCTAAAATAAAAATAAATTGCAAATTGCAAGAAAGTGTATTTTTTTCTACATCTATCAAAATATTACTTCAAAAATGATAATGAAATTACCAGTTTTATTGTGAAAGTCCACCAAATTGTTGAAAAGTATTCAATGTTATAATTTACTTTTTTACTTGGTTTGAATTTAGAATGTTGCATTTTGGTCTATGGGATATGAAAGATTTTCAACCACACCTACTGAGGAAAAATAGCTGCAATTTGTGAAATCCCATTTCCTATTTATTGATCCTGCTAAAAAATAAAATGTGAATACTGTAATCTTTGGTGTTAAAGCAAAACGCTTGACATAATTTGTCTCTGTCATTTTTCCACAGTGGTGATCATGTGCATGGGAGCAGACAGGATACGAGAGATCATGCTGGCTGCACACAGGCGACGCTTGACCAACGGAAGTTATATGTTCTTTAACGTTGAACTCTTTAATGCCTCTTCCTATGGTAAGTGGTGATGATAAGAATCCAGGTGAATTAATGATGCATAGTCTTCCTATTAATCCACAATAGGCATGGATGATGTGAAGATGTCATATCATATTAAAGGATGGAGCCTTCTGTTTGCACCTACGTACCTTCATTTGGTTTGTGACTGCAAGCTTCCAGAGATGCACATAAATAAAGCAGACATTCATCCTGAAACAATGTTTATGGAAATAGGTACAGATAAACTAATGTTACTGTTGTTACAAAAAAAAATCACTTACATTAACAAAAAAATGTTTATAAAAGGTTGTAAGTAGTGGCAGGAGGTATGAATTGTGTTTTGTGTAGCTGTTATTGCTAATAGACATCAGAGGGATGATATAAGACTTTCTTTCATGCCACAATTATCCTAATCAGCTTCATTATGGTTCACAATACTGTTAACACCACAGAATTGGATCAGGGTCTGTGGCATGTCAGGGAGGTTTGTCCTGACTGCTTGCAATACTTGCAAAACTCATCAGCAAACAGATTATTAAACTGAAAATCCGCTTATGTGAACAATGCTGGAGGAGGAGCTAATTTAAATGAATACAAACATTGACACTTGTACCATTAATAACACTTCTGTTGTATTTGTTTCCCAGTAAATCAGTTGTACACATAGTACTGTTTAATTTTTAACCCTGGACATGTTGCTACACTGTTTGTATATGCAAAATACTATGTAGGGCATTGTTATTGACTGGTATTGGTAACAATGGCTAGGTCTAGATACATTTGTGTTTATGACTTTTCAAGTGGAACACTCGGAGTTGACCTCAAATCCAAGGTCAGACCTCTGATGTAAATGGAACACAGCTTAAAACTGATTATAATGACAAATATCTGTGTGGAAAATAGTCTTCTCATTTTGTCCCTTTTAATAAATTGCAGGCAATGGCTCATGGAAGAGAGGAGATAAATATGACAATGATGCGAGGCAGGCCTATGCCTTTCTGAACACCGTGACACTGCTCAGGACGATCAAGCCTGAGTTTGAGAACTTCTCCATGGAAATGAAAAAGGCCGGTGAAAAAGCGGGACTTCATGATTGCAAGGACTGTGAAAGTGTACGTATCTTTGTCTGTCTCACACTAGTCTACAGCTAACTATTTCTTTAAACATTCAACTCAAATCATCCTTTCTTCTCTGAAACATTACTGATTAATGGAGGATGAGTTTGCAGATACTGATGATTCAGATAGTATCAAGATCAGGTTGATTTTTGTTATTGCAGTGGAACATTAAAACAAGAAGTGGGTGGTAGTGTATTTTAAGCTCAGCAACTTGAAAAGTAAAAGGACATGAATACAAACATGAAAAGAGTCTTCAGCGAGGTATAACAATTACCAGTACCAGTATATGATTTTGAACTGTACATGATGATGAAAAATTTCCCATGGGAATATTCGCCACTTTATTCTTCACATGAGGGTCATGGGGAGGTTGGAGCCAATACCAGCTGACTGGTCACCAGCCCATCAAAGAACCAACATACAGAGATGAACAACCATTCACTCTCACACTACAGCTTAGAGTGTCTAATTAGCTGTGGGGGAAACCGGAGAACCCGGACAAAACTCATGCAAATGCCACAACTGGGGTCTGAACTGGTGACCATCTCACTGGGAGACAACAATGCTAGCCACCGTACTACCATGTGAAACGGTCGTGGTAGTTTAGTTGGTCGTGGCTCCGGTTGAACGGTTGTCCAACTGCTCTTGCGTTGTCAAACAGACTCGTCATCCCTGTAAATCTGACACCACACAAGAAAACTGATGCTTTGTCACGATGCACGCTTTGTTGCATCAAATGTGCTGTCATATAAAAATCACTGCTGCGATAACCAGTACCCATTGAGATTTTACCTACGTCAACAACATCAACATCCCAATGGCATGGCCCAGTCTCCAAACCTTATGGTATGTCGTATGTCACAACTCAAAACACTTCTACTTTTACTTCTTTGAATAGTCCAAGTACTGTAAGTTCAACCACGGTGGATGGTGAAAGAAGAAGCTGCTACTCATGTCTTCTTCTTTGGCAAAATATGTGGGCTCCTAGAAATCTTCACTATGTCTAAAGGAGACAACAGTATATTAATCTTCACTGCAAATTGCAAAAAAATTATCCAGAGTGTGTCCATTCATCCATTGTGTACTGCCATGGTTCTCAAACTGTGGTACGTGTACTACCAGTGGTACGCGAGCTTCTTCTGATGGTACTTGGAGGAAAATCAGAAATATTGTTCTACTGTATATGAGTATGTGATCAGAGCGGAGCTGGGGAATTTTGACTGGAGTGCATATAAAATGAAACAAATATCAAAAGAATAATAATAATAAATCAAATAATAATAATTAGTCACCTTATCTCTCGCTCCATCTTAATCTAATTTCACTAGAGCAGTGTCTGAAGTATATATGAGGAAGAGGAGGATGATGAGAGAGCAGATTATCTTATTTACACCACTGTATTTTAACATTGGTGATAATGGTGGTACTTCAAGAGCTCAATATTTCCTCAGGTGGTACTTGGTATGAAAAGTTTGAGAACCACCGGTGTACTGTATTTCTCCTCCACATGAGGGGCGCAGGGCTGCTTTTGTCAATCCCAGCTGACATAGTGTGGAAGGTGGGGTCACATTGTGAACAGGTTGTCAGTACAACACATCGGCAACATACAGAGACGAACACCCAAACACCTACGGGCAATTTTAAGTGTCCAGTTAACCTGCATGTTTTTGGACTGTGGGAGGAAACCAGAGGACGTGTGCACTCCATACAGACCAAGACTCTTGGTCCAACAGGGTCATGAACGTGGATCTATATGCTGTAAGGCAGCAGTGCGAGCCACTACCTCACCATGTGGTCCCCGTCTTGTTTTTCCTCCCTTCATTTCCCTCTAATTAAAAAACACAGTGGAAAAACTTAAACATATCTACCAACGAATATTATGCAAGCCATGGTGTTTTACATTTCTCTTCTTCTTTTCCGTGTTCATGTTATTCAGAGATCAGCAGCTGCTGTACAATTACATTCTCTCTACGTTTCGTCGCAGGTCAACATGTTCGTTGAGGGATTCCATGATGCCATGTTGCTGTATGCCATTGCTCTGCATGAGGCCATGAAAAATGGATACACTAAGAAGAACGGGACAGCGATCACTGCTCGCATGTGGAACAGAACTTTTGAGGGTAAAGCACACACACTGCTCACACTAAAATAGTGATACATGCCATGTCTCTAGGTACTTGGAAAGTCAAAAAAAAACATACAAAAAATCTTAAGTTTATGAGAATGTTTTTTTTTTTGTGGAAAGAGAGTAGAGATTGACCGATTAATAAGGTCAGCCAATCACTTGGGCCAGTATTTTTTAATAAATGGCATTGGCTGATTACTATTTACAAGTGCTCTTCAATATCTGTATAGTGGTTTTGTGTATGTTGAGAATGACCTCTACTATTATTAATAAACAGATTTTTTTACATCAGTGAAATTAATATTGAAATTGACTTAATAATTGGAAAAAAATTTGAAATAATTAAGTCCACACTGTGTGAGAGGCGGAAGTGACTCTTTTAGCAATATCTCTGTCGCATTTCTACCATTAACTCATGCATTTCTTTTTTCAAACAACGTTGAGGTCGGCACTGCACCCACTATATATTATATACAAATATTACACAAAAGTTGGAACAGAGTGATGTTTACCATTGTGTAGAATCCCCTCTTCTTTTAAGAACTGTCTGAAAACATCTGGGAAGTGAGGAGACCAGTTGCTGGATGTTGTCCCATTTTTGTCCTGGGCCTTTGTTGTCAGATTTTTCGTTTCATGACGCACCAAATGTTTTCTACTGTTGAAAGGTCTGGACTGCAGACAGGACAGTTCAGCACCTGGACTCTTCTCCTGTGAAGCCATGCTGTTGTGATGGATGGAGTATGTGGTTTAGCATTGTCTTGCTGAAATATGCAAGGCCTTCCCTGAAAGAGACGTTGTCTAGATGGGAGCATAAACCAATCAGTTTGTCACAGATTGGTAAAACTCTGATCATCACTATGTACATCAGAAATGCTCCTTTTATACCCAGTCATGTTACTGACCTGTTGCCAATTAACCTAATTAGTTGTCAAATGCTCCTCTAGTTGTTTTGATTGGTGACATTTACTTTTCCAGCCTTTTGTTGCCTCTGTCCCAGTGTTTTTGAGATGTCTTGCTGCCATCAAATTCCAAATGAACTAATATTTTTTCATGAAATGGTAAAATGTCTCAGTTTCAACTTTTGATAAGTTATTTATGTTCTATTGTGAATAAAGTATGGGATTATGAGATCAGAAACCCATATTTTATAAAATCTAAATGAGGCTGTAAAACTAAATCATATAGAACAATAGGTACCAGTTCTCCCCACATCTGTTGGTATTACTAAATCACTAAACAATAAATTATGAAAATCTAAAATCTTCAGTAAATAAACTATACCAGATGTTAGTGATGTTCAAAAAATGTATTTATTTAAATATTTAGTCCATATTAAAATATTAAAAAACTGGACTACTGTTACACATTTTGCCAACTTGTATATTTAGATTATCCATAAAATTTCCAACAGTGATTTAAACTTCAAGCACGCAGTCCATTTTATTTGGTGTCCCGTTATTAAGCTGTCCTGCAGGACATAAATGTGGCAAGAAGTCAGTGAATATAACTAAACATTAGTGAACATTTTTAAACACTTATTATTATTATTATTATTATTATTATTATTATTATTATTATTATTATTATTATTATTATTATTATTATTATTGTTATTGTTATACTTTTGGCTTATCTGGCATCTGCCTGATATACAGTATATTGTTCTATTTAACAATAAAAATAAAACCTCTAGTCACAGAAACAAGCACTACGTCACTGGGTCATGGGAAATTATTATTCTGGAGCATAAAAAGTGAGAGATAACCTAAACAGAGCATCTCACGAGAAGTGCCGGATACACAAATAAAATTGCACAAAATAGTAAAATGAAGTTCTGGTAGTTTTTTCAAACACTGGTTTTGTTGACATGGGTTTTATGTTTTATGTTCCCATCAATTCTGATTGCAGCTGAAGCTGATAAGTCAAAATGGGAGTGAATGCTGATTGAACACATTCCCATTAGTCAATAAACTTTTTTTTTTCTTTTTTTTTGCGGTAAGACTTGCATGTAGGATGTGATTAAAAACCAGAATGTTTGAGCTGCTTTCAGACATAAACTCAAGTCTGGAGATTGGCAAGATCTTACTGTCTGGATATTATTCACAATTTATGCCTGAAAACTCTAGTGATTATGTTTACCCAATATTTTCATGGACGATGACATGCACGATACAGTGTTCCAGAAGGAAGTAACCTCAGTGAACCCCCCTGTAAATACAATGGGCTCTAATTTCGTAGACCAGGTGCAGGCAAGGTGCAGCACAGGTGCACCTCGACAACGGGGTGTGTTCAGGTGCAAGTTTCGTGCCCTGCACAGCCAAATTCTATCCAATTGCACGGTGCTGCCGAACGAAATTACCACTGCGTGGGCTGCGCTGTGCCACGAAATTAGAGCCCAATATGTCTAAATGAGACAACAGTATATTAATGGCTAATTGGAGACTGTGTGACTTTCATTAGGTGGTGTTCATTAGGAATGCAGTAGAGAATAATAAATAATTATTGCCATTGATCATTATTACATTGTTTGGAGTGAAGCTAACTCATGGTCTAAATGTTTTCACACTGGTGGGCAGGAATCGCTGGACAGGTGTCCATAGATGTTAATGGTGACCGAAATGGAGATTTCTCTTTGATGTCCATGACTGATGTTGAGGCAGGAACCTATGAGGTAACACTGTGACCTTTCGTCAAAACAGATGATAACCATTCATTTATCTGAATGGTAACTCAAATATTACACTACCTTCCAGGTGGTAGCCAACTATTTTGGAGAAAATGGAACTTTCCAGCCGCTGCCTGCCTTCAGCACTGAGCATTTCACTCTGAGAGGAAAACATATACCACACACAGAGATGGCGGACAAATCATGTAAGTAAATGTGCTCATCTATTCATTTAAAGCTGTAGTGTATCTAATGTATATAATGAATGCATGTTTTAACACATAACTGCTTCAAACAGGTGGACTCGGTGTATCAGCTTTGACTGGAGTCATAGTGGGAGCTGTTCTGGGAACTGCCTTGCTTATAGCTTTCTACTTTTTCAGGTAAATACAACTCCATACAGTAAGATAGACACAATATCAGACCATACAATATAATATGACACAATATCATACAATGATGGACAGGTTGACAGATGACATCAGGCAGGAGTCTCCGTGGATGTTGTTGTCTGCCAATGATATTGTAGTCTTTAGTGAGAGTAGGGGACAGGTGGAAGAGAGCCTGGAGAGGTGGAGGTCTGCACTGGAGAGAAGAGGAATAAAGCTTAGACAGACAGAATACCTGTGCGCGATGACAGTGAGTGGGTGGAGACGGGTGTCAGGGCTGATGTGTGACAGAAGGAGAGACAGTAGTGAGACCTGCTGTGTTGTATGCCTTTGAGACAGTGGCACTGTCTGAAAGACAGGAAGCAGAGCTGGAGATGCTGAGATTTATGTTAGGAGTGACAAGGATGGACAGGATTAGACATGAGCATATTCAAGGGACAGCTCAGGTTGAATAGTTTGGAAATAAAGTAACAGAGTCAAGGTTGAAATGGTTTGGTCACTTGCAGCGGTAGGATAGTGATTGTATTGAAAAAAGGGATGTTGAAGATGGAGCTGCTGGGTAGCAGGAAAAGAGGAAGACCACAGAGAAAGTTCATGGATGTTGTGAAATAGGACATGAGGACAGTTGGTCTAACAAAAGAGGACACAAGAAAGATGACAAGATGGAGGCAGATGATCTGCTGTGGTGGCGCCTAAAGGGTGAAGCTGCAAGTGGAAGAAGAGAACAAAATGATATCATATGATACAACACAATATTATATTATATTATAGAGTATTTTACAAAATGATACCATGATAACCTGGCCAAAATATCACTTTTAAACTTTTAAACACACTGCTGGGACTGTTTAACAGTATGAGAAAAGGCTGTTATGTCACAGTTCAGTCACTCTCTTCCCAGTACTTTTCCATTATCCCCACCTCTGCTTCACCCAACCTCGCAGCCACTCCCAGCTCATCAGGCCACCCAGTTCACCTGTGCACACACCTGCTCCCCATTTCTCTGCAATCAGCCCAGCAAATACACTACCGTTTGGGGTCACCCAGACAATTTTGTGTTATCCATGAAAACTGACACTTTTATTTATCAAATGAGTTGCAAAATGAATAGAAAATATAGTCAAGACAGGTTAGATCGAACCCACAAATGTGGTGCTCCAGATACTCAACTAGCTCAAAGGAAGGTCAGTTTTATAGCTTCTCTAACCAGCTAACATAATTGCACAAGGGTTTTCTAATCATCCATTGGCCTTCTAACGCAATTAGCAAACACAATGTACCATTAGAACACTGGAGTGATGGTTGCTGGAAATGGGCCTCTATACACCTATGTAGTGCTTTTTTTTTCGAAAAAAAACAAAAAATCAAAAATAAGGAAATTTCTAAGTGACCCCAAACTTTTGAACAGTAGCGTATATTCACCAGCTCCACACTCACTCACTTGCTAGATCATTCTTTGCCATGCAAGACTTTTGAGTGTTATTTTGCCTGGCCTCCTGTTGCCAACCCTCCCTGTCTTGGATTCACCTACCTTGCCTGCTCCCCGGTAAACCACCTCTGTCTTCTGTTTCTGCCTTTTCCTCTTGGTTCCTATTCGCCTGTGCCTGAAATACTTTTACTACAGCAGAGGACCCAAACTGTGTAGCCTGAGCACTGTTTTCCTGCTGCCAGTTTCGAAATAAACTTTCAAACTCTTCATTGGTTCTGTGCTTTTGGTACTGCAATTGGATTTATACACCACCCGTTACATGTTAAACACCACAAGAAAATGGCAGCATGCTGTAACCCTGGTGAGTATATCAGGACCTTGACTGAGGACATTTGTTAATGCCAAAAAACCTCCTAACATTCCTTCAATATGTTTGATTCCTCTACAGAAAGAACTACAGGATCACAATCGAGCGTCGCTCCCGCGTTGAGGAGAGCGACACCAGGAAACACCGTCAGTTACGAGAGGACTCCATCAGATCAAACTTCTCAGCAGCGTAATGAGCGGCGGCGGCGGTGGCGGCAGTCCCTTCACAGAGAATCACACATCTGAATGTGACCAAAGACTGAGATCCTATTGTGTTTGTATCCTTCCGTGTTTTGACTTATTTTAACTCAGGACAGTTGTAACAGTCACAAAGCACCACTTTCTTGGATGTTCCTCCATACAAAGGTGTATAATTGCATTGGTGTATAGAAAGCTTTGGCCATAAGAATATCTTGTGTTTTTGATCTTCAGACGATGGTTGCCTTGAATGTGAATGCTCCAGGACAGACAGTGTGTGTAACATGCACTATAGCGCGGTGGGTGAGGTCTACTGTACTTTTGCCTTTCAGGTTGACAAATAGAGGCTTGATGTGTTTAAGGTAGTAAACATAAATGGCAGAGCAAAAACTTGATACAGCTGGAGTTAAGTGACTAAAAAGGGATATAGGCTGATCTATATCTACATGTATAGGCTATAAGCTACTGATATTAAGCTACTGATATTGTAATGTTTTCAGTTTCACCTTGTTAAAATCCAGCAGCCACCGTTCCTAACTGAGCATATTACTGCTAAATAAAAACCACCAAATCACATATCATCTTGATAGTACATCTCTTTTATAAGTTTATAATGACCCATTTGCATACATTCCATTTCTAAATTATTAAGTGTTTATAAATTCATGTGCTCCCAACATAAAATGAACTGTGGTACTACTTTCTGATGAGGCGTATATTCACTGAATGTGCTTCATAAATGGTCAATAAAATGCTTAGTATGCGCACGTTATAAGAACATAGGATGAGCTGTGGTTGTTTAGATTTTATGGTTGATCATTGTTTGCTCAATTGGCCTCATTCTATCATTTTAAAAACAATTTCTTACATTTGTTCTTAGGAAGGTCCCTACAGAAGAGGATCAGGGCCCCATGTGAATATTTTTTTGGAAACAAACAAATGGAAGAATTCTACCTTTAATCTCAGGATTCTGAGATTTTAAGATTATAGATGTGGTCCTGTGATGGACTGGCGAACTGTCCAGGGTGTTGCCTTTTACCCAGCTGGGATTAGGCACCAGTGACCCCTGTGACCCTCAAGTTGAGGATAAAGTGGTAGAAGATGAGTGAGTGAGTCATAATCCTGAGAGGAAAAAATGTAACTCTCTTGACATTAGTTTTTGTTTTTTTTTAAGTTCTGCGATTTTAGCCAAAATTATCACAATATCACAATTTATGCTTTTTTTCTTTCTTATTTGGTTTCTCAGAAACATATTAACCCTAATCCTCTTCCGCAAGTTCTTATCTGCACATCAGATTCATGACGTGATTTTAAACTGTACTGAACTGTTGTGTGTATGTATGTTAAGATCATCGTGTTTTGTAACATAACGAGATCATACATCATAAAATAGTTTGAATGATTGTTGATAGTTCATGTTACACAGTTGTAATATTGATAGTCATCATGTGAGGGGTCAAATGTGTGTCTAGATTTTGTTAAGAGCAAATTTTAGATATGAATATGTTGGTGTCTGGCATAAAGTGATAGTTCGGGTGTTTTGAAGCGTGGTTGTATGAGGTATTTACACATTGACAGCATCTTCCAGGAAGGGAGGAAGCAGGCATAATTGTGAAAACATGTCTGCCAGGAGGGACACCATTAAAAACTGATTTTAGCCACTTAACAAAAATCTCACCAAATAAAATCAATGCTAACTTAAATATATGCTCTCTGTTTGCTGCTTTATCATACAATTTGACTTGAAACTGAAGTTTGTGTCCATTGTTAAGCCATTCATTCCCCCACACCAAAGAAAATCAGATTTTACATCACAGCACAGAGGACACAGTTTTGGAAATCCTTCTTTTGGTTTTTGCCCAAACAAAGCAGCAGTAAACCAGCAACTACTTTGCCCCGGCAAGCTTAAGTCACAGATTTTCTCAATGGACTTTGGTGTGGAAATAGAGAGCAGCAGAAACTTCAATTGTGAAAGAATTGGTCGAATGGTGAGAAAAAGATATTTTATTCAGTGAATCCTTTGTTAAGTGGTTACAGTTAGTTTTTTATGGTGTCCCACCATAAATCCTTTTCCAAACGTATCTGGACTATCATTTTTTAAGACAAGATGTTGTGTTAAGAATGGTTTGTGAATGAGGACTAATGAACCAAAGGAAAGGAAAACACTTTTCTTGTTAGTGAGGATCATGTGACCTGTCTGATCTTGTTAGGGTCTTTTACAGATAAAATAAGCGTTGTGAAAGTTTTTTTATGCTTTATCAGAACAGATTCATTAAATAAGTGACTGAACTAATGACCACAGCAACTACAACCTGTTAAAGATTTTTTTTTTTTTTTAAATCACACTTTATATAACAATTTATGAAAACAATGTCTGCTAAAGGAGGATAAGTTAACATTTAATTTCTGAGGCACTGATTATTGATGTGTGTAATACTGTCAGACACATGCCAAACTATTTAATATTTATAAATATTCCTTATCAGAAAGTGGAACAGAAATCATATTTCATTGATGCACATGATATTTATGACAGAGGCATTCCATAAACAGTAGAGACTGCATGAAACAAAGTATTTCAATTTCAATCTGCATCAGTGAGCTTCAGATTTCCATATATATATATATATACATATATATATATATATG
>JAFBJR010000509.1:736431-807741 GCA_016785285.1 Brachirus orientalis
AATTTTTCTGTTATTCATAGTCAGTTTTTAAAACAGGAATAAAATCATTTCTGAATATCAATCGTCTTAAAGAAAAGCAATGAAGTAAGAAACATTCCCACATTTGTTCTAAGATGAAAGGATGTCCCTGGCAACCATTCACTGCTGCATAAGTAAGGTTTGAATTTTTTATTTTTTATTAATCTTGCCCACTTTTCTTATTTTCTGGAGATCCACACAAATTATTTGGAGATAAATTCTTCCTCCCTTTAAAACTGTAGGCTTTCCAACAACGTGTGGTATGCATCTATTAACAGCCAAACTGCAATCCAATGCAAACTATTCCAGCTCTGTGTCTGGGCTGTTTTTCAACCATCCGTTATGTGGTTTTCTATGCATGCATATATTCCGAAGTTATAAAACAAACCTTTTCGTGTGTGAGGGTGTGTGTGTGTGTGGACATTCTTCATTTTCAAGGAAACAGCAAAAGCAACATATTACACAACAGCTGAGCTGGAGAGCTGACAGGAACAGGAGCAAGGCGTCTATCCGTATCCGTAGTGATTGATGTTTCCTTAGAGCACATGAGCTTATCCCACAATGTTCTTGTTTATTTATACACACTCCTTTACAATACACAGCTGAGACAGTAGCTTCAAGTGGAGTAATGCTAAGTGTTGAAGAGGAAGAGCTGTTTCAGAGGCCACTAACAGCAGAATCTTGTTACCTGTGCTGAGTACCAGGTGGTGAAAGTCTTCTTCAAGCATCAATAATTGATGGTAACGTTGGAAAAAAAAAAACAAGTTTCGGCTTTGTTGACATTGTTTAATGTGAATACAATAATGTCAGCTTCCATCTGCCAAGCATATACGTTTTTTTATATCTGAGGGCAAAGACTAATTCATGTTTTAATAACAGGGTAAGGCAGTGAAGTTGACCTTTGACCTACTTGATATGGCATTTCCTCAATCTATCCAAATAAAACACACATTTATAATAGATTTTTTTTTACCTGACATCAGGAAATATAGTAACATAATTATTTCTGGCCATGCTACATTAACATTATGGAGTACAGAACTATGAAGGATTTTCAAGGTCATGTTGAGCAAGTGGCTTCAGGACATGGAGATTATTCACTTTATTGACCAACATGTAGAACAGTTTTTTTTGTTTGTTTGTTTTTGACGATAATTCTGAAAACTCACCATAAATAAATGGCAAACTTTGAAATATTATATTAGATCAGTTATCACCAACCAGAATACAGTGGTGTAAATAGGCTGAGCAAAGTCAGCTACAGACTTTTCATAGGAGGCAGATTTTTTTCCACATAAGATCATTTGCTCTCTCATCACCCTCATTGTCCTCATATACAGTATACTTTAGACACTGATATAGCCAATTTAGATTAAGATGGACCCAGAGATATTCCTAATTATTATTATGTCATTTATTTAATTAATTTTTCTGGTTATTAGTTTCATTTTCTACACACTCCAGTCAAAGTATTTCTGATTTTTCCTCCAACAACCACCAGAGAAAGCTTGCGTACCACTGGTGATGTACCACAGTTTGAGAACCCTGATATTAGAGGACAGATAATTAGCTATACCATATACTAATATAGACAATTCAAAAACAAAATGTCAGAAACTGAAAAACAAATTAAATCAAGGCCCTAAACAATTTAAACAAATGAAAACAATCATTTTACAACCCAGTTTGCCTGGTGAATTAAAACCCTACAGAATGAAAACGAATATTCACAAAATAATGAATTTAGGAAGAATTTTGGTCCTAGAATGAATGTTTTAATCTTGCTTTAAGACAACAGTTCTATAATTCCATGTGCAATTCCAGTCAAAGATTAAAGAGATAGCTCAAGGTTTTTTCTGAAGTGTGGATGTACGAGATGCTGACACATAAGTCCCTTTTCCACCAAAATTACCAGGAACTTTTATTACCAAGAACTTTTTTACCCGGATTAATAGGTTCCTGGTAATATGTGTAGTTTCCACTGAGTGTTGTTGATGACGTACAGTTAAAACATTTAACACGCTGGTAGATCACTTGATTGTGTTTGAATCCCAAAACCCGTTTCATGTCAATAAACAAGAATAATATATAAAACAATTACAGACGTGAGGAGGGAGTTGTAAAGGTGCTTCAGTGAGATGGTGGGAAAGGGCCTATAGTTCACATTTAGATCAAACATTGTGATTGAATCACATTCCGACTTTATTAAGTACAATTGTTCACAGGTGGCATTAAAAAGTGTCCTGGATTCTTCTCCTGTGACCACATGAGATCATATCTGTTTTTAATGAGTCTGACTGCTAATTGTGCTGTTTGGCACCCCTGGCCCAGAAGAAGACGGAGTGATGGGAACAAGCACAAGCAACAGATTTTGTAAGACAAAACACAGACTGCACCCATCGATTGAACTGAAACATATACTGTGAAAGATAATTTCCAGGTCAAAGTTCAGGGATGGAAACTATGGAACATGTGCAGAGGGCCCAGCCAGTTTGGGTCCAGTTAAACATGTACAGTACATGCAATAATCATTCAAATCCAAACCTCATTATTTGGGTGTGTTAGTCTGACTGAGAAATTCAATTTCAGCCCAAAAAGTCACATTTTTGTCAAACCAACAGATAAATCTGTTTTTCCTCACATCATGTAAACAACTCAAAACATAGCTGCTGGGAGGGACATAAAGAAAAAACTTGATTTTAGCCTCTTAGCACAAAATGCCCACACAATAAAAGAAATATTTTCTCAGCTTGATCTGAACCTGAAGTATTAATGTAACTTCTGACAATATGCATGGTCCAAAAACATACTGCAATATCAAATTACTTCTTTACTGGTGTAAAAGAACTTAGTTACCTTCCAAGACAGGCTTACTCATACATATAATGCAGGATAAGTGGGATCACATAATCCTAGGAGTGTGTGTGTGTTTTTCCATGGATGTCCGCTTTAAGAGTTATTTCAGAGTTTAGATCTCACAGAGGCAGATAAAAGTGTGTTGACATTATGTAGTTGCATGTGAGGTTGGGAAACAGTGGCATCCAGCCGGGATGTTTGGAGTGATGCCTGAGCTTTGATTGGCATCGGAGTTGTAAACATCACAAAAGGAGCCACTCAGCATTAGCCTCAACAAAGAAAGCTCATTTTACCCACTTCCCTATTACCCTATCAGAGGGTCTATGATGTTGATTCGGACTTTATCCATCTGCATCTGTTGACTTGTGTGACGTCAAAAGCCTTTTATCTGATAGAATTCTCACACTCTCCACGGCCAAGTTGACAATTTGCAGTGGAATGCGTTCCCTCTCAGCTTCGGAAGAAATGTCTTCCTTCCTTCTTTACTTTATACTTCCTTTCTCATTAGTACCACTTGCCTTGTGCATTTTTTTTACTTTCCCCTCTGCGTACTCTGCTGTTGTTCTAGTTGTTAACATTTTGACAAATTATTTTAAAACTGTTTTAAAATCAAAATACCTTCATTGGTAAAATAATATATTAAATTGAATGTTTGTTTTTTTTTCAGTATGATTGATGCATTTAGTTGTTCTTATATAATGTCAACAATCAATATAAACTATTTTTACACTACAGTCTTGCTATTCACCCATTCACACCCACACTTTCATACAGTGCATTTTCTCTCACACATCTCTCATAGCCATTCACATGCTTTCAAGAGCAATGTGGGGTTAAGGACACACTGGCATGTGGACTACTAGTGCTGGGAAGCAAACCCACAACCTTCCAGTTGAAAGACAACTTGCTCTGCAGCTGAGCTTCAATGATAGCTAAAATGAAGACGTGCCATGCCATCAAACTTCAGTCATTTACATTATTTGTTAACTTTAAAAAAAACATTATATACCCCTAATTTTAATGTAACTTCTTCAGGTGAACAAGAGTATAAGAATGTCCTGTGCATTTTTATCACAGTTGTACGGTATTATCACAGGTGCTGCCTTCACCTGCCTCCAGGGCATTTTCCGCACCAGCATCATCAGGGACAATTCACACTCTCAACTCTGCAGTCTTTTCACAATGCTGCCAAGAGGAGTGTGAAGTCTCGGGCACACGGCTTCTTTCCACAGACCATCGGGCTTGTGAACAAACACTGCTCCCTCCCACTGCTCTGAGTTGATGAACTCTGGTGAACTCATTCACTGACTCCCAATATTATGTGCATTTTTGCAATTCCATGCCTCAACCACGTGCAATAAATGAAAAATACACTTCATGATTGTTCTCATATTAGTTGACATGTCTATGTAACATTATGGGTAATAAGACTGCACTAACGACACAAAACAAGTGTTTTGCTTGAAGAAGGAAACAGAGGTTCATGCACAAAAGAAGGCTGTGGTTTTATCTTATTGACAAGAGAAAAAAAACCAAAAACAAAACAGAAGTAAAAACAAAGGTCCTGCAAATTTAACAAAATTATTTATCAAAGTCAGGTGACAAGATTGCAATAGTTAGCACTGTTGCCTTACACCAAAAAGACCAGAACATGGGCCTTTCTGCATGGAGTTTGCATGTTCTCCCCGTATGTGAAGGGCTTTTTTTCTGGGTTCTCCAGTTTCCACTCACAGTCCAAAAACACGCAGAGGTTAACATCATTAGTATCATCATCCAAACCAACAACCTGTCAGTTAGATCCCATCCCCACCAAATTGTTTAAAAAAGTTTTTCCATTAATTAACCACTCCACATTAAATCAATAACTGGATATGTACCCCAAGCTTTTAAAGCTGCAGGTATTAAGCCCCTTCTCAAAAAAGCTACCCTGGACCCAGATGTTTTAACCAATTATCGACCCATATCAAATCTTCTCTTTGTTTCGAAAATACTAAAAAAGTATTTTGTGAATCAACTATGTAAATATCTGCATAGTAACAGGCTGTTTGAAAATTTCCAGTCAGGATTTAGATTACACCATAGCACAGAAACAGCCCTAGTTAAAGTTACCAATGACCTCCTCTTGGCCTTAGATAATGGTCTAGTTTCTATACTTGTCCTGTTAGATCTTAGTGCTGCATTTGACACTATTGATCATAAAATTCTATTACAGAGACTGAAGCAGACTTTAGGCATCTCAGGTACTGCCCTCTGCTGGTTTCAATCATATTTGTCTGATAGATTCCAGTTTGTTCATGTTAATGATAATGACTCATTGCAGACAAAGTTAATTATGGAGTTCCACAAGGCTCAGTGCTTGGGCCTATACGTTTTGCCTTATATATGCTTCCTTTAGGGAACATTATTATAAATGTATGCATTTTGAATTATGCTGTTATGCTAATTCAAAATGCTGTAGCATAAATTCTGACAGGAACTGGTAAGATAGACCACATCACTCCAGTGTTAGCTTCTCTACACTGGCTCACAGTTTAGAATTCAATTTAAAATCATTCTCCTCACATACAAAGCTTTTAATGATCAGGCCTCATCATATCTTAAAGATCTAGTTTCACCTTATCAGTTCAATAGAAATAGATTTCCTTCCTGTCCTCTCTTTCTCTGTGTGTCCTTATCTTGGAGGCTGCAGGATCCAGATCCAGTTTTGATGCTATTCAATTCAATTCAATTTTATTAATATAGCGCCAAATCACAACATACATTATATCAAGGCACTGTACATAGTAAGGTCAAAACGTTTACAATATTACAAAGAGAAAAGAAAACCAACAGTTCACACAGTGAGCAAACACAAGGCATCAGTGGAGAGAAAAAACTCCCTTTTAACAGGAAGAAATCTCTGACAAAACCAGACTCAAAGATGTGCGGTCATCTGCCTCAACCGGTTGGGGTAAGAGGAAAATGGGGGACAGAAAGAAGAAAAAGAGGGAGGTGAGGGAGAGACAGAAGAGAGAGACCAGGAGCAAATATACAACAGTTGTATCAAGTTTAGAATCAGTTATGTCATGTTTATAGAACTACGGTGTCATTTATACAAGCAGCAGCAGAGATTATTGATAAGAAATTATACTGATGAACTTTTAATCAAAGCATAATAATAATGACAGCAGTAAGATTGTTAGTAGATTTCCTGTGGTGCGCTCACAATCACTCTTTCACACTCAGGGTATGAATGTGACTTATGTGTCATTAATCCTATTTTCTTTTTTCTTTTCCAAGTCTGTGTCTGCTTCCTTCCATTCTCTCTTTCTCTCTCCTTCTGTCCTCATTTTGCAGGCTGCAGGATCCAGACCCAGTTTTGATGATATTATTATTTTTATTATTATTATTATCACTAACAATAATACTGCTGTCATTATTATTATGCTTTGAGTACAAGTTAATCAGTATAATTTCTTATCAATAATAAAAAAACTGTTGTATATTTGCTCTCTGTCTCTCTCTTCTGTCTCTCCCCCCAACTCCCTTTTCTCTTTCTCTCCCCCTTTCTGTCCCCCACTTTTCTTTTTACCCCAACCGGTCAAGGCAGATGACCGCACATCTGTGAGTCTGGTTCTGTCAGAGATTTCTTCCTGTTAAAAGGGATCTTTTTTTCTCTCCACTGATGCCTAGTGCTTGCTCTTTTCTCTCTATAATATTGTAAAGCTTTTGGCCATACTATGTACAGTGCATGATACAGATGTGTTGTGATTTGGCGCTATACCAATAAAACTGAGTTGAACTGAACCATTGCATGTGGTAAAGGTGGGTAAACTAAAACAGAACACAATAACCTCAATCCTGCAACAGAAGCATGTTAAATTAAATAAAGTATATATTAAAGTATACTATGAAAATAAACATGAATTGCTGAAGAAAAACATGATTCCAATACCCATCTTAGTATTAAAATCACACACACACACACACACATCTAATCAGCCTGATTCTCAACTCAGCCAACCAGCCACAGGTGGTATCACTAAGCCTGATCATTCAAGGGAATATTTGCAGGTGGAGAGGAATGAGGGAACCTGTTCACAGAGTGCATGTATATATGGATTTGTAAATATGGGGGTCCTCCAATGGCCAAGTGGAAAGAGAACTTGTTCAAGTTCCCACTAGGTCATGGGCTAGGGTAACTCTGAGCATGCTATCCACTCCATATTGCTCACTGTTAATTGAACACTCAACTGATATATCCAGTATGTCCTTGTGCCAGTCCTAATCCCAGATAAGTGGGATGGTTGCAAATATGACTCAATACTTCTTTTGTGTCCAATACACCAACAGACACCTTGACTATCTACCGATACTGATATCAGTGTCAGGGTCTGGTTTCCTGTCTTTTATTTTTGTGTGTTACTTACTTCCTGTGGAGCTCTCTATGCTTTGTTTTCAGGAGACTTGACTGGGCAGCCGGGTGGAGCCTCCTACCCCTCACCTGCAACCCATTTTCCTGATTACCACCAACCCTTCTTAAACCCTGGTCTTGGCAACGGCAAGCAGCTATTTCTTAGCAGCAACCTGTCTTTATTTAGGCATTGACTTCATCCAACCCCGATTCCAAAAGGTTGGGATGCTGTGTAAAATGTAAATAAAAACCAAATGCAATGATTTGTAAAAAAAAAATATTCTCTGATTTTGAATTTGATGGCAACAACACATCTCAAAAAAAGTTTGAACAGTGATGTTTATCATTGTGTATCATCCCCTCTTCTTTTAAGAACTGTCTGTAAATGTTGGGGAAGTAAGGAGACCAGTTGATGGAGTTTTGGGAAAGGAATGATTTCCTATTTTTGTTTGATGCAGGGTTCTAGGTGCTCAACAGTCCTGGGCCTTTGTTGATGACTTTTCATTTCATGATGCACTTTCTTTTGGTGAAAGGTCTGGACTTTTTCCCATTTTGCCTCAGACCGTGTTACTCACCTGTTGCCAATTAACCTAATTAGCTGTCAAATTGTCCTCTAGTTGTTTTTGATTGGTGACATTTACTTTTCCAGCCTTTTGTTGCCTCTGTTCCAACGTGTTGCTCTCATCAAATTCCAAATGAGCTAATATTTTTCTTAAAGTTTTTCTTAAATGTCTCTTTCAACATCTGATATGTTGTTAATAAAATATGGGTTTGTGAGAATTGCAAATCATTGAATTCTGTTTTTATTTCCATTTTATACGGCACCCCAACTTTTCTGGAATTGATTTTGCATTTTGGGTATGCAGATTGTACTGGATTTTACTTATTTCTCTTTCCAGTATATCATATATTAAGTGATTTCGGTTACTATCAGACTGATACTGATTGCACCTGTCAGGAGTATCAGTTTGGCTCATCTCTATATATATGCACAACCATGCAGCTGATTTCATATTTATAATATAAAGTCTGTATATTTTTCTTTACAACAGCATTTTTTCAGCATTTTTAATAACAAATAATACACAGATTTCTTGCACCTTTGCACAAATAAACTTTTGGCCTTAAATAATTTTTCGGTGAGAACAAAAGTGTGTAAACTTATATAAGTACATATTAATCAGCTAGTATAATAATTGCAGATTAATTGGTCCGGTCAATTAATCACTCTATCTCTTGTAATAAGTAATAATATGAGCATTATTATCTGTAATACTGTTGCCAGTGACATTATAAAAGCCTGACATCTGAGCCCTGCCCACTCTCAGTCTGCTTCTGCTAGAAGTCTTTTCCTGTTAATAGGGCTTTTTTTCTCTCTCCACTGTTGCTAAGCGCTTGCTCATTTGTGAACTTTTGGGTGTCGCAGTAAAACTGAAAAAAAAAAAAAAATTCATTGACCCACAAAGCCTAGGATTCTCAGGTTACCTATAACCTGTTTCTCACTAAATGTAATTATTTAGGGGGTATAAAGGCACAGGAAGAGCTTCATTTTTGTCCATTTAATGTCCATTTTTAAATGGAGGGAAACTCAACATTTCAACACATCCAGTGATCAACTCATTCTCTGTCAACATATCCCTGGAAACATTTCAGGCACGGTGCACCATACAATGACGTTCCTAATCTAAATTAATAAACAGAACATTATCTACTGAATGTCGATAAATTTTATTAAAATCCAGGGGCCTCAAACTCAAATGACCCTGGGGCCACTAAACATTTAGACTGGTCAGTAAGGGGCCAATGAAGTGAAAATAAAAGATGAAATATTTGAGAAAATATTTGAGAAAAAGCAACTTAGCCGGGGTGGGTGATATGACCCCAGCTAACATTCCATCATGATTTTTCAACAATGAAAAGTATTTGGGACATAAAATCTAAATAAAAACCCACTAATTTGTATTTTTTACTCATTCATTCAAACATTGATATTATGACGTTAGTACGATGGAATAATGAAATAAATTCTTCTTCTATTCTTCTTTTGGCTTCTCCCTTTAGGGGTTGCCACAGCGGATTGTCTTCCTCCAACTTGCCCTGGTATGGCAGAATTGTTTTCATCTTTTTGATATTTTTCCAAATCAAATATGCAGATCAATATATTGAAAGGTTTTACACCAGGTGACCTTCCTGACGCAACCCTACCCCATTTATCTGTGCTTGGGATAACCAGTCCCTACTGTTCCATTATTTGGCACCCTTCCCTTGGAGTGCCAGAAAAACATCACTCTTGCCCACAGCCTATTCTGATAAATAGCTTGATGTCTTGTTGAGACAAACAGCCACAAACGAACAGGTGAAAAGAGCTGCTGGACGCCCTCCATTGTTGTCTTCGTGTCGCGTTCGATGTCCTCGTTCATTGTCGTCACACCAGTATGACATCTTGTTATGTATCTCATTAAAGTGGCACGGCCCACACCCCGCCTACCAAGTAATCCAAGGTATTGTTCTCTGTTGAAACGCAAACCTGACCCAAGGCTTTTCCCTTCCAAACTGAACCGGACCATGAAAGAAACACATCTTATTAGTACACTGGATGTGCTCCCCCTGTGGCTAGAATGGAACAAAACAAAGTAAGGTAAAATAAAAATATTGAACACTCTCTCAATTGTGAAAAGTAAGGTTTGTGAAAAACATCCACACCTAACAGCCTTAAGATGAATGCATGTTTTGACATTGGGCCAAAAAAAAAAGGAAAACATTTTTATTTGACAAAAGCACATTTAAATTTTTTTAGCAGCATTGTCCAATCTTAATTACTATTACTGAATTCTCTTTTCAAGTCCTAAGACTCTGGATATGTTTGATTACAGGTTTCAACAAAAGCTGCTGACCTCCATAAAGTCCCAGATGACACCAGTTTTTGATTCCTCTTCAGTGACTCTGTCAAATCCAGAATCCAGTTTAAAGTTCTTGTGATCACCTCTATCACCAATAGATATCTTTATGTTCAGGCTCCTGCCTACAGTACATCAGTGAACATCTGTAGCACTGCGTCAACAACAGGTCTGGAAGGTCCACAGTTCCAGGTTTCTTGAGTTATTTTGACTGAAAGCTAAAGGAGACCTTGTCATTTCTAAACTTTGGGACTGTGTCTTGCAAAGTTTTTGTTTGTTTGTTTTTTTAAATGTGGTTGTATGAGTAGTCAGAGCTGACTGTACTGTGCATGTACCCCACGCCTAAAACTGCCACAGGAAACAAACATTTTAGCCATTTAAGGCTAATAAACCCTATACAAACTTAAAGCTGCTGAGCAGAACTTTGGGGTGATTTTGTTGTTAGTTAATGTTATTATCATGCCAAATGAAACATTTTTTGTTTGCATTATTCTTCATCTCAAAACAGGCTCTGTCAAGCAACACTATCAGACCTGACCTTAGGGAGTATTTGTGTATATACAGCAGCAACGCAGAGGTGAGCACAAAAGCATGTATCCCATCAAACTGCTGAATGGCCAGAATTTTCAAAACTTTTTGTGAGTATGTCTTTACATTTTCAGTCTTGTGGGACGATCTAATCACTGCTACACAAGATAGGTTTAATGGGCATTGTGTGAAGTAATTTAATAATGGTTTGAAAAAAGTGGATATTTATATTACACTCTAATGGGATTGTTTGTTGCTATATTAACAGCAGTTTATAAACCGCTATCTCTCCCACACCAAAGTCTACAGAAAAAAATCAGCATTTTTTAGCTTGTGAGAAGACAGAGCTGCTGGTCTACTGCTGCCACGCTCAGTTAGTGTCACTCAGTAGCCACACAGCTTCATCTCAACTTATTTATTGTCTGTTTTGTTAACTCCATCAGCGTGCAGAAATTCCAGCTGTTATCCTGGCAATGACTTCTTTTGCTGCACACATTTTTTGCACAGTGGAGATGTGTCATCTCATTAATTCATCAAAGTCTGCTGCAGTGATGTTTGCCGTGTTAATCTTGGAGTGCATCAAGGATAAATTGCTCCCTGATGTTTTCCACATCTGAACATCAACACAACAGTGCTGGCTGCTCATTTCCCTGCACTTAAACTCCCATGGGAGGAGTGAGGAAAGGGAAAACAGGCAGTGCTCTGAAGCCTTATCAGTGATTGCCCGACTAAAGCAGGCAGCAAATAAGCAGAGTGTCACACTGAAAACATTACTGAGAGCTGGAGTCAGTCAATCAGACAACACAAATGTTCTCAGCCTGTGCTTTTTCACGTGTGCCTACTACATGCAAGTGGTTGCCACTGCCATGTTGATGAACGCACGTCTGTAGACAAGTAAATAAGTATCATCAGAATTGTGAGCTCAAATGTTTGCAGAAGCTAACATAGCAACATATGATGTATGTAAATGGGAGAACCTTCCAGAGGGACAACTGGGCTTTGTTGCAGCAGCTTTTTCCTAAAAACACCTGCTTAAGTATCTGATATCTTAGGAATATGCGGGTTTTTTCTTGCCTTTTGTGTTCCATTTTTTTACAGTCCACTCTACATAATGTACCAAAATCCATAGAGGAAAGAAACACCATGCCTCCATCCCTAAGTACAAATATACTATTTTGTGACTTTGGTGTTTTCTTTTCTTTCTTCACTTATATTTAACTAAAGTGACTCAAACTGACCACGTGAGGCAGCAGTAGACCTGCAGCCCACAAGCTAAAAAAACTGATTTTCTCAATGGACAAATTTAAAGGGTGTGATAAAGCAGCAAATATGTTCCTGAGATAATACACACCTATGATAGCAGGCATAAATTTAATTAGGTAAGCCCATTGTTGAGTGGATATAAGCGACACAAATTGGCTGCTGGCAGTGAGCAACTGTGTGTGTCAGTACCTTAAACAGTACTACTACACTTACAAATAACCTATAATACTTTAACCTAGGGGTTAATGCTGACTGCTTCCATTCAATCTGCAGAAAAAAAAATCTGATGGTTTAAAACTGATGAAACCAACAATGAAGTATTTAGCTTCATATCTAAGTTTCATAACTGGAGAAAACCAGTTAAACCAGAAAATCACTTGCCAGAACCATCCCACCAGTGAGACATGGTGATGCATCAAAGACAGTGAGAGAGTGTTAGGGTTTAGGGAGAGGAGCAGAGCTATCCTTACTGAAAACCTGGTACAGAGCCCTCTGGACCTCAGCATTGGCCAACACTTTTCCACACAACATGAAAAGACATAAAACACAGAGCACAGATGGATCCCACAGCTGATTAGAGAAAAACTGAATTGATGAATTAAGACAGGGTTTTGGATGTCCATTAAATTAGATGTATAGAAAGGTACAGTAATACTGTACATGAATGACTCCCATACAGACATGTAATATATGACGTACGTGTATATGTCCCTATACTGTGAGTGGTATTTCCATGTACAATATCTGTATCGTGGTATATTATGTTCACATACTGTATATTAAGCCTTTTGATATATGAAGATATACTGAAGACTCAAAAGCATAAATACCCAGAGTAAAATTTGTATATGTAAATATATTTTATATAAACATTTACATACACTTATGTTGTCATACATGGAGTTAATTTACATATGTGTACACAGTATATTTCATATATGGACATGCATGCACACAGGTTTCCATGACTTTAAAGGACATTGCATTGACTTCCATTCACTTCCTGGAGACTTACTCTAACCTTAGCCATAATTACTAGTGCCCTAACCCTAACCCTGACCCAAACCTTAACCTAACCTTAACCTCAGCCTAACCTTAAAACACATCTTCAACTTACAGTAAACACGAATAAAAAAGTATGTATGATGCAAATTTGAGCATCTTTACAAGACGGATTTCTGGCCTGATGAAACTGTACTCATTTAATAATGGGCAATTAAATAATCAGTAGCAATTGTACAAAACAAAATAAAATGTGCAAGCAGTTACGAAACTTGTATGACAGTGTTTTTCCTTTTGCAGTGTGTTTAAAGACTAAATTGGTAACCAATTGATTGGATAAAAAGACTAAAAAGATATAGAAACAATGAGCATTAATTCAAAAGACAGAGAGATGGAGTCTACAATAAGACAGATCAGTACAGAATACATGACAATTAATTTGCTTTTTAGTGCAAAGGACTAGGGAAGTTGTGGTAAACTGCCACTACCTACTCATATACACTAGATTCAAGACTGTGTAAGCTGCCAAAGACGGCAGAACATATCACTAGCACTCACCCAAAGTTTCAGCATTTGCATTTGCATTCTGTTTTTATTTACATTTTACACAGCGTCCCAACTTGTTTATGTACTGTATATATATTGTGCAATAAAGATTGTGCATACCCCCCTGCAGTGCCTTTGCAGACTCCCTGTTGAAGACCTCTGTTCTAGGGTAATGAAAAACAACTCAGTGATGATTCAACACCTTAAGCATCATAATTTTATTTTCAAATCTATGCCAAATAAAAACAATAATGACCCAAGTTTTAGGTGACATTGTATCAAGTATCAAATAACCTGTGGAGATGTTTGGAGTCTATAAAATGAATTTGCTCAAGTATAATACTATATATCCTTTTATATATAATAATATAATAATATATTTTTAGAAATAAAAAAATGTTATCTTTAGACAACCTCTCACTCTCTTGCTCACACACACATCCTTATAGAGAGAGAGAGAGAGAGAGAGAGAGAGAGAGAGAACAATATGAGGTCCAGGAAATGTCTACATTTGTGTGAAAGTCCTGTTGTTGTGAAGTAAATCACACAGCACTCTCTGCTCTAAATGTAAAAATAGCCTACTCATAACCAGTTTGAAGAGCGTTGTCACGTGGCCATTGTTGAGAATTGCCTACAGCTGCCTCCGCACCAACCGTTACCAAGGAAACAGAGTATTAATGCTTACTAGCTTAGCAGTTTCCTCTTAACTTGTTACTTTGACAACAGGAATGTCAATTAGCTCGGCTCGAAAAAGAAAAGAAGAAAAAAAAAAATTTCACCATCTTCTGTTTGCCCACCTCGTTTCTTGTAAGGGTGATTGGAGCTGCAATAACCAAAAGCAGTTAACTGTTGCTATAAATCAACATGGCTTCTCATTAACACAGTTCAACGGGGCCCTTTAGGCATGCATTCCAGGCCGATGCTAAAACATGTCAACATACATGTCTTTATCTGCAATCTGATATTCACCGGTGTTCATACTTCAACATGTGTGACTTGTTTTATGATTGAAGGCTCTTTTCTCTCAGGTATCGTCTCCATGTTGTCGTCTCCTTTGTGTAATGAAAGTGGAGACCTTCAGCCACTTGTGATTTTCTTAGTGGCTGCTTTTATTGGTCAGAGTTGAAAGGTTGAGTCTCCAGCCTGTTTGTTTGCAAAGGAAACAGGCAAAAGAAGGTGCTGGAACAATCTGCTATTAACACATTTGCACATATCTGAAATGTGTAGAATAAAAAAAAGGGTAGCCTAAGGTCTATCATACACCCTTAAAAACCAGGGGGGGGGGGGAGCTCTGCAAAAGATTTATGAAACACAGATGAGAGTGCAGCTGTCTCACTTCATTGTGATACACAGATACCCTGCCTAAACCTATAGCTCGGCTTTAAACCACTTTGGTACTTGACATGCCTTTCTCTTTAATAAGACAGCATTCCTTTTTCAGACTGCCTTTCACGGCTTGTCACTCACCGTTGTTAGCAGCACCACTGAGCATGTGGAGCCCACAGGTGGGCGATGGATAAATCATATGTGCATGTTTCACTGTTGGGAAAAAAAAGATAAATAAAGAAGCATTACAATCACAATTTCATTCTTGTTGTCTGTGGTCACTTTAGGACTCTGTGGTGATAATCGTCATTTTTGTGCATACTGTAGTTGGCAAGAAATCTCACATTATTCATGGTTGGTTTTTGTATCTGTGCTAACTGCAGCTGCATTAGCCTACATCAGTGTTGGCCGAAAGGCCAATAAACATAAATAAATAAGAATCCAGTGTCTGCCACTCAGTGTAAAGGCCTATTTCAATATTTTCACTTAATTTGTTAATTCTAATTTGTAACTTGTTATTTATTTTGATGGATAAATTCACAATTTAACTAATTTAACCGAGAGCACTTTGATGTGAAGTTAACCTTTCAAACATTACAGTTGTACATAGAGCCTAGCTATAATCAGTGCTGCCAACCCCTCATTAAGGAAAATAGCTATTAGCTGTCCTAAAAGTCACCAGTAGTCTAAAATTACGTCATTATCTAATTTGAATATACAGTGTATATATACACACTACCAGTCAAAAGTTTGGACACACCTTCTCATTTAAAGGTTTTTCTATTTTCATGACTATTTACATTGTAGATTCTCACTGAAGGCATCAAAACTATGAATGAACATATATTGAATTATGTAGTAAACAAAAAAGTGTGAAATAACTCTAAATATGTTTTATATTTTAGATTCCTCAAAGTAGCCACCACTTGCTTTGTTGACAGCGCTACAAACCCTTGGCCTTCTGTCTATGAGCTTCATGATGTAGTCACCTGAAATGGTTTTCACTTCACAGGTGTGCCTTGTCAGGGTTCATTTGTGGAATTTCTTGCCTTATTAATGGGGTTGAGCAGAAGTCAGGTTGGTACACAGCTGACAGCCCTATTTGACAACTGTTAGAATTCATATTATGGCAAGAACCAATCAGTTAAGTAAAGAGAAACAACAGTCATATCATTACTTTAAGAACTGAAGGACAGTCAGTTTGGAAAATTGCAAAAATTTTAAATGTTTCCCCAAGTGCAGTCGCAAAACCCTCAAGTGCTACAACGAAACTGGCTCACATGAGGACCGCCCCAAGAAAGGAAGACCAAGAGTCACAGTATATAGTATATATACAGTTTATATACAGTATATATATGTGTGTGTGTGTGTATACAGTTTTTCCATTCACCCATTCACACCCATTCACTCACACATTAATACAGCACAACTATCACACTTCTTTCATACCTAGTCATACACTGTCGGCATCAGTTAAGCGTCAAGTGTCTCGCTCAAGGACACATCGGCATGTGAACTAGCAGGAATTAAACCCACAATCTTCCAGTTGAAAGACAACTCACTCAACCACTGAGCCACCCTCACTGCAAATTTAGCTGATTGTCATCCATTTCTCTTTGCTCTCATGCTTCATGTTCTACATCTGGTCAGATTTTTACTGCCCAGATGTAGAACATGTAGAACAGACATTAGAAAATACAGTTTGAAACTCTTTAAAGCTGTAGTGCATTTTTTTTAAAAATATAAACAAGGGTGGTACTTCAAGGGTGGTACTGAATGAGAGTATGGCTACAAGAGTACAAGTACAAGATTTGCCACCGTAACAATATATTTTTCAATTAATAAAACTTTGGGTGGTGACTGGTCAGAACTTACAGAGTGGAGCTTTAGAAAATCAACCTACAAGGAGGTATCAGGAAAGAAATATGAACTGCAGTATGTAAATAAACAGGATAGTATGGATGCAGATAGTGACATCACATTCCATCCTTCATTGCTGTGGCATCTGTTTTTAGTAGATTGTCCACCACTTGTTTATGAGAACCAAAGGAAACTCTAGACCTTATAAATGAATAGGGTTGTTTACACTGTTTACAAGATGAGCACATTTGAACTCTTTGAATTAAGGACTTCCTGTGTACAGTGCGTGTGCGGTGATTACGAGTTCACGAGCTCCACTTGAACTCGGACCCACAGCAGTGGCAGAAAGTAGTTCAAAGTGATGATGGTGACTGATGGTGATTTACTTCCAAAGAAAGCTCATTCCTTGGCTAAAAAGGGCTTTAGACAAGGAGAGAGATAAGACAAGGATTCATTTTGGTCTGGTATTTCTGTGATGAAGAACTCTATGAGACAAAAAAGGACCCAAAATGAGTCAGACCCATTTTGCATTGATAACTGCCCGGGAATAGGCATTATACTGCAGCTTACTGGCATTAGCTGTCATTGATTACTTCTATTTTTGGTCTGCTCAAGTGTGAAGATTAGTGATGCTTACAGATTGCAGTGTGAATCTTTAAAACCCAAACAGGACTACAAAATCTTATACGCAAATGTCAAAGTAATTAGTATTAAAATATGTGATCAAATTGTTTAAATTAATTGAAGTAATGATGAATTTCTGGTTATGAATAAAGAACTAATTAAATGTGCAAGTAAATTAATAAATATCCAATAGATCACCTGATTAATTAACAGACACAAACTCTAATCAGTGCCCTCGATGGAAAAGTCGCACTGATCAAACAGCATATTGGTTCCTTAAGCTGATCCGACCAGCTGAACCTCGGGAATCTTAAAACTTCGCTCAGAACAGTTAATAAGAATCTGTTACTTTCGTTTACAAAACAGTTCCAAACTTGCATCTCTTGTGTCAAAGACTGACTTGGAAATGGTTATACATGCTTTTATTTGCTCCAATCTTGATTACTGTACCAGTCTTTTCACTGGTTTGGTCGTCTGCAGGCTGTTCAAAACTCTGCTGCCAGGCATTTAACCCAAAAAAACAGCACACTTCATACCTGTTTTAGCATCTCTGAACTAGCTACCAGTTAAATTTAGAATCCTATTTGAACTACTTGTTTTTACTTGCAGAGCCTGTTCAAACTTTTTTGAAAAGGTCAAGCTCCTTCTTATATTTCCGATCTGCTGCACCCCCACTCGCCAAGTCACATGCAGTATTATGTCATCAGACCAAAGTGGTTCCCCAGAGGGGGCTGATCATTCCAAGCAGTAGCACCCAGACTGTGGAATACCTTAGCTCTTAAAATTTGTTGTTTAAATGATGTCGACTCTTTTAAAAAGCAGCAGAAGACCATGACATTTAAAACAGGCTTTTAGTTGAACGAGGGTTTTATATGACTGTCTGGTTTTTTTGTATTTTATGTATTTATTGTGCTGTATTTAGTATTCTATGGTTTAATTATTTCATTTTATTGTGAAGCAATAAAGTGTGAAGTGTGATATAAATGAAATGTACTTACTTATTTACTTAACTGATTAACTAAACCAAAACTACTAACAAAACGACTAAAGGAATAATTTATCATTAAAATCAGTTAAATCAGAAACACTGTTTAGTCACTTTTTTTGTTAAGCCTTCAAATACCGATGCACCAAAGTTCATATAGAAATTCAACAATTTCACATCACAGCATACAGGACTTCTGACTTCGGTGAAATAATTTATTTGGATTTACCTCAGTGACATAATCTTGACGTAAACAATTCCATTACATGCGACGGTCATTCTCTCCTTTTCTTTTTTGTTCCTCTGACACAAGCTTCCAGATAGAAACTTCATTCAGACATTGTTGACTGCATGTCACAAGCCCTTGTTTTTACTCCCTTTGCACTCATTTTCAACGTCCTTCTTAATGTTCAGACATTCACTTTGAAGCTTGAATTCATCATTTCAACTTCTCATTCAGAAGACCCGACCAAAAGCACTGCTTTATGGAGTTTGCATGTTCTTTATGGAGTTTGCATGTTCTCTCCGTGTGTGCATGGGTTTTCTCCAGGTACTATGGTTTCCTCCCACAGTCCAAAACATGCAGAGGTTAACTGGGCACTCTAAATTGCCCGTAGGTATGAATGTGAGAGTGAATAATTGTTTTTCTCTAATGTTTGTACCTCGCCTTTTTGCACTATTTTAGCTGGGATTGGCTCCAGTAGCCCCCATAACCATCATGTGGAAGATAAAGCTTTAGACTAAGATGAATGAATGAATGAATGAATGAATGAATGAATGAATGAATGAATGAATGAATGAATGAATGAACTTCTCATTCATACCAATTCAATGCAGCATGCCAAATTGGCTTCAGTTTGGGCTGAAGGCAATAATCCCACAGCAATTTCTTCAGAAGTTGCCTTCATTTTTGCTATAGACTTACAGGACAGTGAGGCAAAAGTCAGTTTCCTGTTGGAGGAGACTATCTAGTCAAGAATTATTGCAGCATATGTGTCCTTAAGAAAGCGTACATGTCATGGTTATGAAGTTTGTGACTAATATTAAGTAGAATGATAAAAAGGGTTAGGGTTAAGCAGGAGCTTATGGCTAAAAATAATAATTCATGGCAAGACTTGGCAAGACTTGATTAAAAAAACTGTAATTTATGTTGTTCACAATGTAACATTACAATTCATAATAGAGGAAGTGATAAAAAAAGGGATACTGGTTTTGCAAAACCAGGGCAACTGGTTTTGCCTTGCCAGTAATGGAACAACAGAAACAATAACACCAGTTATGGATAAAATTGTTTTATTTTGTATTACTTTCGGTTTACAACGTTTTACATACATAGGTTATGTTTGGAACCTCGGTTCTATTTTTTTTGTCAGTCTGTGGTGAATGTGCTGCACAGCAATTGATTGTTGATGTCTGTTTCCATGTTATGAGAGAAGCATGTGGCTAAGAGAAGAGAATACACTGAATGAAGGCTAACGGGTCATGCTTGTGTAGTTTTTTTCCCCCTTTTTCTTTCATCAACTTTTATTATAAAGGTTAAAACCAGTTTTTCCTAGTGTCCCTGCCAGCAGCCGTGTTTTCAATGACAGCATGCCTGCCTGTCTCTTTCTGGTTCTCAGCCCTGCAGGCTATTAGTACCTCATACAACCAAAAAAAAAACAGACCCATCATTTTAATCTTACTCTTAATTAATAACTAACAAGACAGTATGTTAGGACTGTTGAAAGTAATCTTTACTGCTAATGAAGAGCAACAGTAGCATCTACTTCTGCTTGTCTCATGTCTGCTTCCTCAGCGGAGTCCAAAAAAGGCCAAAATGTAAAAACTAACAAATATTGTTTGCGTAGCACAGCAGAGCACCAGACATGGATGAGATTAATATGGATTTCCTGATATGACTTTTACACTGCAGGTGACTTACCACAGGGATGTTGGGAATGTGGATTTGAGGAATGTGAGCCCTGTTTTTCTTCTAACCCCCGTGTCTGCCATAAGAGACGCACTGGCAACCAGTCAGAGTGTTTAAGCTTGTTTGTTTTGTTTTGAAAATCTTTAGAAATTGGCTTTTCTGTTGAGGAAAACCACAATTTCTGGTCCCTCTTGTGTTTTCGTCCACTGGACGCCTGACATGTCCTGCACAACTCTGAGGAAATCCAAACACGATGCCCCCTGGAGACCCAGCAGAGGAATGTGGAATGTGTACATATTTAGTTAAAGTGTGTAATAAGAGCACATGCTGGTCCCTTAAAGTCAACATTTTACAACATATGATATAAAATACACAATTCAAAGAATTGAGTACAGGTTAAATTGTTTACGCTGGGTAAACATGCTGAGACATTGTAGTTTATTGCGCTGGCAATAAACCAGTGCCGTGCTTGATGTCACTGAAACTATGGCAACAACATTTTGTTGGTCACGGGCTGTTAATAATGATGACACAAGATGGTAACATGCACACATACCACATGTTTTTATGAGCATACATTTATGACATTACAAGTTGTGGTGAAAATTCCATCTTGTACTTACCAGTCACATCATCACCTGCAGAGCAGCCCATATGTGCACTATCAACGTTGTCTCCATCTTGTCTGTTGTTGGCACAGGAAGCACTTCTGCTGCAGAGCTGCTGCTATGTTTTAAACAAGGTTTACCTTTAAAAAATAACTATAAATTTGAAGCAGAACTTTGCATTTCTGGTTGCTTTTTTGCCTTTTTTTTCTCTCCACGGTGCTCCCCTTACAGTTTCCCTAGGTCAGCATCCATTTTGCATGCTTCTGTATTTTTCAGTTCTCGCCATTCAGAAAAAAGCCAGTCAGATGTTTTCTCTGCTTCATCTTCACCGGCTCTGCCATGATGAACGTCTAAAATAACACTATCACTGCCTTCATCTTATAGCCAGTACCTAGCTAGGGTGTGTGTAATGCAGTTTGTGATTTACTGCGAGACCCGACACTTAGCAAGACCTCCTGATTCGGAGGACTCCAGGTTGGCAGCCCTGAACTTGCAAAGCTGGTTTTCACTAACAGACAGTAGGGGTCAGTGGAGACAGCCCCCAATCTCCCTGCAACAAGACATTAAACCATCAGCTGACTCAAAGCTGTTAAATTAGGGTAAAATACAGCATAGTTCTGCTTTAAAAATGTTGAATGAGCTTTCTTCTTCTCCTTGTCTCGGCTTTTCCCTTACGGGTCTGTCTCCACCTTGTTCTTTCCCTTGTGTCCTCTTCTGCTACACTAACTGTCCTCCTCAAAATATCCAAAATAACCGTCTCTGTGGTCTTCCTCTTTTCCTCCTGTCTGGCAGCTCCATCTTCAACACCCTTTGCCCAATATAATCACTATCCCTCCTCTGGCTGTCCTGCATGTTTCTCTATACTAAACGCAGGATTGTATGAGACTGTATATTACAAATATTCAACAATACAACAATCTTGTTGCAAAAAAATGAATGGATCCAGAGAACTTAAAAGAGCTTTCACTTGGAGAAGGGTATAGAAAGTATAGTTTTTGTGACATTGTCAACAGATGTAGACATTGATTGATTTCTACACTGCTTTGCCAAGAAAAAAAAAAAAAAAAGGTTTCCATCAAAAAAAAAAGCATTGAACCGCCTTTAGCTTTGATTATGGCATGCATTCACTGTGGCATTGTTTCAGTAAGCTTCTGCAATGTCACAAGATTTATTTCCATCCAGTTTTGCATTCATTTTTCCGCCAAGATCTTGTACTGATGATGACAGTCAGACCACTGCCCAAAGCCTTCTCCAGCACATCCCAACCCCATCAATGGGGTTGGGATGTGCTGGACTCTGTGGTGACCAATTCATGTGTGAAAATGATGTCTCATGCTCCCTGAACCACTCTTTCACAATTTGAACCCGATGAATCCTGGCATTGTCATCTTGGAATATGCCTGTGTCATCAGGGAAGAAAAAATCTGAAAGAAAAATCTGAAATCTGAACCTAGACCTGACCAACTACAGCAACCCCAGATCATTGCACTGCCCCCACAGGCTTGTACAGTAGACACTAGGCATGATGGGTGCATCACTGCATCTGCCTCTCTTCTTACCCTGATGCACCCATGACTCTGGAACAGGGTAAATCTAGACTCATCAGACCACATGACCTTCTTCCATTGTTCCAGAGTCAAATCTTTATGCTCCCTAGCAAATTGAAGCCTTTTCCTATTGGCCTGATTAGTGGTTTTCTTAAGGCTACACAGCTGTTCAGTCCCAATCCCTTGAGTTCCCTTCACATTGTGTGTGTAGAAATGCTCTTACTTTCACTGTTAAACATAGACCTGAGTTCTACTGTTGTTTTTCGATTATTTGATTTCACCAAACGTTCAAGTGAATGCCGATCACGATCATTCAGGAATTTTTTCCGACCACATTTCCTCCTCAAGACGATGGTTCCCCACTATCCTTCCAGTTTTATATATGCGTAAAAACTGGCAAGAGATCTACTCTCCAGAAGAGCATCACAGCTAACTCGTGTAAGACGTACGACATGCCTGTGTCACAGCAACTTAGATGGTACAATATATACAGTACATGAATTAAGTAAATAATAAACACTACAAATTGCATGCTTTAGGTGGATGGATTTGTATGTATGTTTTTATTATGCACAAAGCTGCATTTACATACATTTAACCAAACATGCACATCAATGCGATAGTGTTTTAATCACTTGTGGCACATTTAGCTGTAATGATGGAATGAGGTGAAGATAACTGATTAACTGTAGATCAGACATCTTGTTAGCTGTCTCCTTTCAGCTCAACACACAGCAAACCATAATTAAAATTACTAACATTTTGGGATCACAGTTCTCTGTCCTGAAATCCTCTCATCCCAACAGTAATGATAGACACTAACTCACTCACTCACTCACTCATTTTCTACCGCTTTATCCACTAAGGGTCGCAGGGGGGGGTGCTGGTGCCTATCTTCAGCTAACATGGGGCGAGAGGCAGGTCGCCAGTCCATCACAGGGCCACATAGAGACAGACAACCATTCGCCCTCATATTCACACTTACGGGCAATTTAGAGTGTCCAATTAACCTAATCCCCAAATCTGCATGTTTTTGGACTGTGGGAGGAAGCCGGAGTACCCGGTGGGAACCCACGCACCATGGGGAGAACATGCACAATGATAGACACACTTGTTTAACACATAACAAATGATGAGAGACAATCTCTCCATCTATGAAACCATCTATTGATATTGACACGTCTTTTATTGCATTTATTTTCCAACAAATTTTTAGACTCTTTCCTTTTTTAAGGGTTCTTTGCAGGTGTGCATGCTCTCTATATGAACTGCCCAGTGACTGGTCAAACCCTTCCATTATGGGACAGGCTTTGATGTGGGGCTGTAAATGTAGGAAATAATTTGTTGACCCTGAAATAAACTTTGAACCTCCACCATCCAGACAAAGCTCCTGCATCACTTGGTGGATGCAGAAAGACACAGCAAATTTCTCTTTCCTTTTATTCTGCATACACAAATGCTGTGTTTCCACCATGGTATGGTTTGTCAACATTGTTTTCTTTATGCACTATCCTTTTTGCAAATCTGGCTGCTTTTCCACCTTTTTCTCTACAGAACTCCCCCTACAGTTTATTTTTACAACACCATCGTAAACATCCATCGTCTACTACGTTATCCTCACTGTCATAAAAACTCACCACTTTCTCCTCTCGTGACCTTGGGCATTTGTTTTCAGCAGAGCCAGTCACAAGCCATGGAGCCATGTCCGTCCAGGTCAGCATCCATTTTACATGCTTCTGTGTTTTCCAGTCCTTGCCATGCAAAAAAAAGCCAGTCCAATGTTTACTCATGTGTGACCCCTCGCAGTTTTCTCTGCTTCTTTTTTGCCAGCTCTGCCATGATAAACATCTAAAATAAAGGTATCGTAGTCTTGATCTAATAGTCGGTACCTAGCTAGGGTGTGTGCGTGTAATTGTGTAAAGCAATTTGTGTTTCTTGTGAGACCCAAGACTCCAGTACACGGCTTGTTTTCCACTAACAGACAGTAGGGGGAGTGGACACAGACTCCAATCTCTTTTTTTTCCTGTTTTGAATTTCACTGATCTCCCACATGTTTTTGAAACTCCCGTCTGATTTTTTTCGATTTTGAGTTTGCCTCATGTAAATCTTAAAAAAAAGGTTTTGCAGAGAACAGACTAAATATACTTTGTGTGACAGGAAGTTGGCTAGTAACAAAGTACTGTGGCTGTTTGATTCAGTTCAACTATCGTTCAGTTTGGCATTTCACAAAACCAGGCAGAAAAAAAGGACAAAATCCTTTCCCATCGCCCCTGTGGTATCTAAATATTATAGTGGACCTTTCTTAGGTTTTACTCTTCCCATATGCAAATATAATATGTGTATATATATTGAATCCCTATGTTTGAAATAAAGTATATGTACATATGAGATGGAATGAAGCTGGAGTAAGCACAGAGAAGCCACGCAAACATGTGGAGAACATGCAAACTCCACACAGAAAGCTGTCCTTGGTTGAGCCGGTATCCAAACTGGTGATCTTGCTGTGGGACAACAATGCTAGCCACTGTGCAACCATTGGCCCCCAAAATAATAACATATTTGGAGAAAAAAAATATCAGCATACGTGTTCATATAGTTAATAAACTGCATGTACTTGTCTACATGCCAATGTGTCCTTGGGCAAGACACTTTACCCTAAGTTGCTCTGGTGGGCCTCTTTGAATTGTCATCCAAACAACTGCTCAACTGGGTAGGTGATCATTGTAGAACTGAGGAAACCTGACCAGAGTGTGTAGAAAATTAAACAAAAACAAAAGAAAAAAATTAAACTATAATCATTAAAAACACCATATTGCTAATTCCATCTTAATTTAACTTGGCTATAGGACCATAAATCTGCCTCCTGTGAAAAAGGTGGTAATTGGTATAAAAAGTTGGAGAACCTCGGCAAAAAATGGTATTCCAGAATTACTAAATAACCTAACCTGCTGAATAGAACACCGTAAGCCATAAGATGTTGAGGAGACCTATCAATTAAAGGAGCTACTAATTGTTACATCACATGTTAAGAATAACATAGGAAAAGTATAAATATCACAAGCAAACAAAATCATAATTAAATGAAGCACTGTTTGTAAATAAACTCCTGGACAACCAGAGTCTGGGACAGCCAGAGTCATTTCCTGTATTTATACAAGAAAGGTTTCCATCAAACTCAAACTGTAACAATGTGTCCCTCTGGAAAGAGCTTCCTTTTCTAACTTGTGGTATACACAAGAAGAAAAATCAACACGCAGGTCCAAACTCTCTATACAGTACATGTATGTATATGTATAGTACATGTGTGTGGCAGAGTAAGAGCCTAAAACCTCATTAGACTGTGGGTACATGCAGAGCTGTGAGTCTGACTATGCAGCATAAGTGGGATGTGTAGGTGTAATGAAGCAACAGGCAGAGCTTCAGCAGTTTATCCAGTTTTCTGGTTGTTGAGTGATGTTCACCTTGAGTAGTTTGTCTATAGGAGAAAGGTTGTCTGGTTTCAGTGATCAGTCACAGTCCCCTCAAAGGACAAGACACCAACATGAAAACAGAGTAAAGAGAACAGAAGCACAAGACAAACCTAATATCCACAACACAAATGCATGAAGACATCTACATTAAAGTGGAAAAATTGAACAGAGGAGGTTGCCATCTTTTGGAGTGGAATGGTTCAGTACAGTACATGAACAATAACACCACCATGGCTCTTTAAAACCTGGAAAGGATCCCTAATGTTATTGGTAAAACCTGGGTTTCTCCTACTATTTCATGCCAACAAATAGCTGCTGTGAAAAATGTCTATTATACCTGGTTTACTCAAGACATGTACATAAACATGTTGCACAAGTTAAACTCATTGACAGGTTGATCGTATAATATAAAACTGACTTATATATATAGCATTTCGATTACAAACAGTACCAAAATAAGTACCCCAAACTGTTCCATTTTTCGACAATCTTCCCTTAAGGTATCTGAGTGAAATGGTACAGTATGGTTGGACCGGCTCCACTTCCTCTCTCTCTCGCTTTGTTCTTATTTCACAGCTATCCCTGATTCCAGAGCTTCAACCCCACAGCTCAGATATTACAACCATTACCATATATTATGGTATGGTATAGTAACATGAGGAGCCGGAAACAAACAATGGTGACAGCACGTCACACCCTGAATGAGATGATGATATAATTGTTATATCCTGGTCTCTATCTTCTTATCCTTTTCTCTAATATTTGGTGTTTTGTTTGTAATCTTTTGAACTTGTCTCTGTACAAGGGTTTATGTGCTTTTCCTCACTTGATGTGAGGGTCTAAGGATAGACTGTATCCTTAGACCCTACAGACTGTAAAGCCCTTCGAGGCAAATTGTGTTTGTAATAGTGGGCTATATAAATGAAAGTGACTTAAATTGACTTAAACGCCCAAAGTCTATTCTCATACAAAGCTTGACGTCTTGTTGAGATAAACAGCCACAAACCGAGCAGGAAAAAAGGAGCTGCTGGATGTCCTCCATTGTTGTCTGTTGTGTCACGTTCAATGCCGTCTTTTGTTCGTCGTCAGACCGATATGATATCACACTACACGGCCATCAGGCACAGCCCACACCCCACCTACCAAGTAAAGGTACTGTTCTCAGTCGAAACGTGAGCCTGACCCAAGGCTTTACCATTCCAAACCGTACCGTACTGTACCAAACCGTACAATGAAACACACATTATACAACCTACAATGCTGTCCTGAGCTGTCTTCGAAAAGGGATCAACATTCAACTGCAGGAAAAAACAGGTGTAATCCAGCACTTTCACAATAGCATTTTGTGTGCACACAATACCATGTCAAGCAGTGTTATTGACTGGTACTGCTAACAATAGCAAGATAGGTTTGCATCCATGTTTTTTTCCCAACTTTTCAATGAGAATGCAGTGAACTTGTGGTTGAAGTCACTCCCACTTCCTAGTTTCAAGATCAGTGGAATGCACCTGGATGGGAAGCGTGAAGCAAAGGGTATTCAATTGGATTCAACTTCACCACTATATGCAACTTAGTCCAGCAAAGTGGTCCTTTAAATACATCAAAATAAAGTCAGCATCCATATCAGAAAAGATATATGCATATTACACTCCCATTTCTGACTTCTGAGCTCCAATGTAAAACTCGGAAGCAGCATGTGACAGTACTGCAGGTGGACCATTAAATAAAGGTCATTAAAGAAATGTGTTTTTTTAATATCTCAGCTTTGTAATTAAGTTTGAAATTGCTGTAAAATATGTGCAGTAGATTTTAAGAAACAGTAAATAAAGCCATAGCATTTAAATTATATGTTATTTTTCTTTTATCTGACCTTGTATAGCAAATGTCACCATTTTGTAAAATCGGCACCACATTGACATCACTCAGTGATGACTGTCTTTTTCTGCATCATGCTTGATGTAAATGAGAGAATGCTCCCAAATTCACCTGCAAATCACTCACAGTTTTGTGTCATTAATTTGCAGAGTGTCTGGTAAGCAAGGGCCTGCTAATCACCTCAAATATTACACTGAGCCTAAGCTGTGATTGATTTTAATATGTGCATCAAATTCATGTTTTGAAGGACATGCAAGTGAATGGAAAGAGTCAACATTCAAATGATATTTTCTGTTTGTTGATGTTCAGTTTAATATTGTGACATTTTATGTGTAAATATTCAGGTGTCATCCGGTAAGCATGCAGACCTAACATTTCTGTGTCTTTGCTCTCAATGTTATTTTGTTAATTTTCATTTCTGAATTATAATTTATGTTGCATATGCAAATATCCCATAATAGTGCAAGTACGCACTTTGAGAATGAGCACTTTGCTGTGAAGCTAAACCTTTCAAATATTACATGAAGCCGCTGTAATAACCAAATGCATTGTTGAAAGATATGCAAGTTCAGAAATAAAGTGAAGTAGACTGACTATTAACCTATGCTATTTTCACATAAAAACAATTATATATATATATATATATATATATATATATATATGGGAATTAATGATCGTAGCGATCCTCAGTGGAGGATAAAGTGGTAGAAAATGAGTGAGAGTGAGTGAGTCTTGTGTTTTGATCAGAGTCGTGATTTAAGGTTTGAGTGGGCCTCAGAGGATTTTCAGATTTCAAAGTGGGCCCTGGCACTCTTACGTTTGGGAATGGCTGACCACCAGTTAGTCAGAACTGAAGAAGCCTCTTAGTTTGAAGGTGAAACAAATTCAGCTTAATTCAAGCAAGTCCAGTTGCCTACAGTATCTATACACTTTTTGAAGATACAATGAGCTGGATGACTGAGAATCTCCACAAACAACAAAAAACCCCCGCCCTCCTTGAAACCCTGAAGTCCAGAGTTAGACTGTGTATTTTTCTTTCCACGACCAAACGTCACTGAACCAGCAGCTGAAGCAAAAACAACATCCACTTCAAACAGTGATGAACATAAATTGTGTCTCACCTTTGATGTTTGTTACCATAACTCGTGTTTTAGACCAAACTAAGATGTTTGCAGCCAAATAATGACTGTGAATGTGTTTTCAGTCTACCGTCTGAGTTAGCTATGGGAGCCCACTCCAAAAAATCCTGAACACAATGTGATGAAAAACAGTTTGAAAAAAACAACTCCACAAATCAATAATCAGTAGTTCCCATTAAAAAAGTAACAACATTATGTTGAGAAATCACTCACTCATGCACTTCTCCCGCTTTATCCTCCACATTATGATCACTGAGTGCAAAGGTAGGGTACATCCTGGAGAGGTCATAGTCCATCACAGGGCCACATAGAGACAAACAAACATTCAAGCTCACATTCATACCTTTGGGTAATTTAGAGTGTCTAAATTTCCAAATCTGCACATTTTTGGACTGTGGAAAGAAACTGGAGAACCTGGAGAAAACACACACACACACACAGGGAGAACATGCAAACTCAATACAGAAAGGCCCTTGTTTCGACCGAGTCACAAACCCCAGACTTCTTGCTGTGTGGCCCAGCTCATCATCACTTACATACATTATCTTAGGGTACTTTACATGGTAATGACAAGGCCTTACAATTATTATAGAGAAACAGAACAGGTATATAATGAACAAGCACTTGGCAACAGTGGAGAGGAAAAAGAAATCTCTGACAGAACCAGTCTCAAGGTGTACAAACATCTGCCTTGACCGGTTGGGGTAGAAGAGAGGAGATAGAGGAGGGTGGGAGGGGCTTAGTGAAGGAGAGATGGGTGAAAAGAATGGAAAGGAGAGTAAATAGAGGAGAGACAGAGACCAGGAGCGTTACAACATTAATAGCAATTATCATCATCATACAGGGCATGACATGCCAATTGCCCCAACCTTATCTGCAATTGGTTCCAGCTCCTCATGTGACCCTCAGAAAAGAGCAAGCTGTGATGAAGGACGGATGAGGATAGTAATAGTAACATTAGCAGAAGGAATGAGAAGCTGTATAATATATAGGAACAGTTAGAGTAATTGAGCTGTGGTGTGCAGTTTCTCTGAGTTTCGTTGAGCACATGGGCCATGTCGTCAAACATAGTGGTCAAGCTGGGAAGGTTGAAGGTGTATGCCATTCATGGGTATTCTGTACCCACTACCAAGAATAATGTGCCCACTTTAATGGGACTAGTGGTGTGGTAAATGTTTATCTGCCATTCTGAAGACAGTCCTCACTAGCCTCACAAAGGCCTCCACCCCAAATATGAAGAAAATATTAACTTTGACTGTACAGCTACAGTTTCATGTGCACCTGGGTTCTTCAGCACTCTTTCTGGAGTCAGTTGTGCCAAAAGAGAAAGAAGTGACCAGCGCAGGCATGCATGAGTAAACAGTGGCACAGAGATGGAACCATCTGAGCCAGCCTTTGTTTGGCGTCATTTCTTGTTGGAAACACATGTCCACACAGCAGCAAGTGCCTGGGAAAAGTCAACAAATGCTCCCTCCCAACTCCCTCCCGTCCTCCTTTGACAGGCCACCAGTAAATTGTAAATTTTCTTCAAAGAGATACCGTCACACTTCTCCTCTCGGCAGGCGTCACAAAGATGCTGTGAACTTTACCGAGAGTGAAAACAGCCTAATGTTTCAGGGAAATAATCTTGTTACAGAAATCCTCCGATTGTCTGTGTGTGTGTGTGTGTTTGAGAACGGCTCATCTGCAGCATGTGCTCAGAGCAAACACACTGAGGCAATCTGAGGAGAGCAGCGCTACAACAGGACAATCAGATGTTAGTTTGACTTACAGATGGAATGTCTCTCTGTTATGATAAGCTGCGAGCAACGAGGTTATAATATCAATAGATGTTGGAACTTTTTTATGTCTTCTCTCCTCTGTGAGGAAAGCACTGAATGAAATAAACTGGTGAAGTGTCCTAACTTCTCACTAAAAAGAATATTAAGTCAGATTATGGTTTCAAAAGGTGCACTATTTTGTGTCTTTAGGGGCCCCAGACAAAGGGTCACAGGTGAAAGAAATGATGCAGGTTCCTTGTGGCATATGTTGTTTCAAGTCACTCAGTGAAATATTAATGCTTAATCCCATTCCTGACTATGCAGATTATGGAAACTCACCACCAATTTATTTACAACCTTTCTTAGCATGATATGCTGTTGTCATCCTAATCAATCCAAATTCTTGATGTAGCTGTTGATTTCATTTTAATCCTGCATTTACCTTTGCATATAGTTTTTCTGATACGGTGGTGCTGCAACACAAGAATTTCCCAGTTTTGGAATGAATATATATATACTGTGTTTACTATATATAATATGTATATTTTCCCTTGTGCCAAAATGCAGTGGTCATTTAGTCTCTTCTGCACTGAAATTAACTTTTTTTTTTCCATTAATTAACTAATTAATTCATTAACAAATTTACACACAGGACATAGCAGCTGTAGGAATAGTTGTGCAAGGCACAATCATAGAAGTCAAGGAGGGAACAGCTCATTTAGCATACTGTTTTAGTCAGTGGTCATACTGGGGGATAAATTACATTACCCATTGTTTCAGTGTTGATATGTGATCAAGGCATGCATCTGCCTTGCTTCTGACTTTTTAGGGGCCTCAAATATCTGAAGTTAGGAAAGCTCTATAATATTCAAACAAAATAAATAAAAACTAGCCTTAGCACATAAAATGACTAGCTGGTGGAATCTGTCTATCTTCCAGCACACATCCTGCTCTGACTGCGCATGACTTTATAAGAGTCTTCATGGCACGTTCCATTCGTAGTCGGAACCTGGATTTCCATCTTGGAGCAACCTCACCAAACCTCCGACATCGTTGACACCATACAACATTGCTGCCTGTACCACAAATAGCACTTCTGTCGTATTTGTTTCACAGTAAATCAGTTGTACACACAGTACTGCTTGTTTTTTTTAACTGTAGACATGTTTGCTTATGTGCGCAAGTTGAGTGTTATCGACTGGCACTGCTAACAATGGCTATCCCAAGATACATTTGGAACATAGTGAACTCAGGGTAACATCATTTCAAGTGCCGACTTCCGACGTAAATGAAGCAAAGATTATGTTTAAATCCATAGACTAAAAGATTAGCACATTTTTGTTTGACTGTGTACAAAATACCAGGTAGAGCATTTGTTACTTACTGGCTTGCTAATAGCTATCCTGAGATACTGTATGTTTGGCTCCATGGTCATTTCCGAAACTTTGACCAGAGGTAGTGGTGGGGATAAATCAGCTGCATTATGTTAAAATTATGTCTTATTACTACATTTTCCACACTTGCTGAATGTAGATTTAATCTTCCAATTTAAAAATATCAATCTCAATTACAATGAAAAGCACTGCTATTTCTTCAGATGGTGCCAACTCTTATTTTGTATTGTTAGGGTTAGGGGTTAGGGTTAGTAAAATGTGCACATGAACACATTAACTAAACAATACATTAGTGCCTCAATTTTATTATTCAATACAAAGACAGTGTATTGATGCACCCTAAACCCAACCACTATAATGATCCTCCAACTGCTTACTTTCACTACAATTGCTCAAAATCAAAGGTCACACAGAAAACAGACACAAACACTGGGTCTATACAGCTACAAATTAAACAAACCCATTAGAAAATAAAACCAGACTTTTTTTTTTTTTTTTTTTACAAAACTCAGGTAGCAGGTAACACTGAGATTAATGCTTATATTCTCTTGATGGCATCATCAATCTCTGAAATCTGGTCCTTCAGCTGGCTCCATTGTTCGGGGTTCAGGGAGATGCCTGCAAGAAAAGGGAAAAACAACTTTAAACATTGTCTTACAGCACAACTGGGAAGCCACTACAGACATCAAACGTCCATCTTTCCTGGTCCTGCAGTAGATTATCACATAGATAGGGACCATATGTATGTCACACACACTTATTCAAGCAAGTCTGCAGCCATGTGCAGGCTGTACTGATGTCATTACCTTTCTTCCCTGGCTTCATCTCCCCATCTTGGTTCATCCAGTACTCTCTGATGTCAATCAGGACTTTACCTTTGAACTCCCGGACGCTGACATATCTCATCTTCCCAATCTGCAAGAAGCAAAGTTGCTGTCAACAGCTGCTCTTTCTGGTCATTTTTTTCTAATTTAAGGATTCAAACACATGGTGGGGGGGCCGAGTCTCTTCCTCATCCAAATTTACTTTTTAAGGGCCGGTTTAGTCTCTGTAACAACTACTGTATGTCTGAAGATATTCTATGCTGTGCAGATTGTAAATCCTCTTGAGGGACATTGGCCAACATGAATAAAGCTGATGACTTCTGCTAAATTTGTTTAGACACAGACATTTTTTTTTTTTGAGATACATACACTTTATGGCCTTTGTGATTTTGTCCAGTGAGTTCACCATCCACACAGACATCTTGGCCCAATCAGGAATTCATGAACTTAAAGCCCATCCTACGCCCTGTGCTATGTTCATATATGAGGAGGTTATGACAGTGAATTATGACCGACATAAGAAATGTCTTCATGACTTCTGGTTATAGCGCTGTGCTGAACATACGTGTGTTGGAGCTCCAGTGAAAAAGTAGTGAATAAACTAACCAAACAGCCTGTAAAGGATTAGTGAACAGTTGCAAATGTCTCCGAAACCGCAGGTGAAAGATTAAAAATCATGTAAAGCAGAATGGCAGATTCGAATGCTAGCAATGGAGACGCAGATGTGGCTAGCTCAAGTCAGATCCTCACCACCATTAACACAATAAAATGTCAGTTTATCCTCTGTTTGGTCCATCATCATTTCAATTTCTATGGTAAACCTCTGGTTGGTGTGGGTGCTGTGGGTTTGATGAGAGGATGAATGAGTGGGTGAGAACTGTATGTAAACATTGTAAATGTGCCACATATTGGATTGTATGTTTCACCAATTATCAATATTATGATAATCAATTAATCAATGAGGATGTTTTTTTAATAAATAAAAAGTTTTTGTTTTTGTTTCATTGTCTTATGTGTGAATATTTTCTGGTTTCTTTTCACCATATAACAAAGAAATCATTAAACCTGAATAATTCTGACATTTGAGAACATCATCATTTCAAGGTTAATCGATTGTGAAAATAGTTGTTGCAGCCCTAATATTGGTCGTGTCTGAAAAGGGTCTTGATGAATTACAATTTTTACATACTTATCTGTTAAAAAGTCACAATGGCTCTCAACTCCAGTTCACCTGTGAAACCCACCTGGAACATGTTGTCATCACCGTTGCTGCTGGCCTTGGAGGAGCCACTTGGCTTTGAACTCTCCCCACTCTTTGGTTTCTTGGATGGTTTCTCCTGAACACTGGGCTTCTTTCTCTTTGCCTAAAAAGAACAAATAAATATTTATTGTAGTGTGGCCCTTTACTGTGTTCTAATGAATGAGGGCAAAGATATGAGATTTGTAGTCCGGATTTAATTGTTTTAAAGAAGGCACCAAATAAGAATAGTTGAGCTCATCCTGAGAAAATAATTAAAGAAATGCAGCATAACAGAGGGGACTGGGTGAAGTTTTAGAAACTGATCAACTGTCTTTCGGCTTCTGCCTTTAGGGGTTGCAACAGCAGATCATCTGCTTCCATCTTGCCCTATCCCTTGTGTCCAAACTGATCAACAATAACAATATTAATACATTCCTGGTTCCTTCTAAAGCATCTGCTCTTATTTTATTATGCTGCTTCAAGAGCTAGCTTTGATCTCAACATCCACCCAAAAAACTGTTTCAAAAGAAGATGTGCTTTGTTGTGGAAATTCTCTGTTGTTGGTGAAGAATGAAATAGAGGCTATATATGTATATATAACCTGCTGAGTCCCAAAGGAAACCAGACCCTCAAAGATACAGGAATAACTAGGACTGCTCATAATACTCAGTCATGGAAGGAGATAGTGAGTTCAAAGAACTGCTGTGCTTCCAACGTAACTCTGGAAGCACAGCAGTTCTTTGAACTCACTATCTCCTCCACTTAACAGTCAGCTCTCTTCACCTTTTATTCAGGAACAGATCAGTCAATGTATGGTTACAGGACATTTCCTGTTTCACGGCAAAACAATGGCAAAATTCAATATGGCTGACTTTGAGTTTGGTCAAGTTAATGTTTGCAGATGTGTTCAGGGTCAATCCCTTGTGTCACGTATGAAGTTTCAAGCCTGTATTGTGGGGAATGGATGAAATTCGCCAAAATTCTGATGGTAGCTGTGGCCGCCTTTTCGAATATGTGAAACCTTTTGATAACTTTTTGTCTTTGATGTGTCTAGTACAAACTGCCATGTTTTATTACGTTGGTACGATAAACATGCCCAGACGAGTTCATTATTTACAAAGCATGAAAATCGCCAAAATGGATGCCAAATCAAACCTACCGACTTCCTGTTTGATAAAAAAAAATTCTCCAAAAATTCAGGGAGGCATTTTAGAGTGAGGGCAACAAATTCATCAAGTTGATTATGGCTTTCAGTAGGGGCGATATTGAGCCATAATATCAATTCACAGGAATTTGCACCATGCCATTATCACATTTTCACCACACCTGTCCTCCATGCAAAGTTTCCAGAGTTTTTAATGCATGCTAACCACCTCCAAAATGACCGCAAAACCACATAATAGTAATCATAGTAAATAATAATCTGAAAGAAAATAATAGGTTCCTTGCACTTCGTGAAAGGAAATGTATTGGCCCCTGGCACTTTCGTATTCAGGCCCTAAATAAGTGCATGTAAGGCTTCATTTCCCATCCTTGACACTGTAGCTCCAATAATTGTTACTATAACCCTCTGCTTATAAAGTATGGACAATGGTTTAAACAGGAGAAATAGCTAGTTCTGCTGCCCACTACAAAGGATAATAATTAGAAGTTATGTTTTAAATGGTTTTTATATACAGTATTGTGCATTTATGAAATGCTGCTAAATATAACTTTAGGCTCTCCTATTAAAGACACAATATTAAAAATTATCAGCAAAAGATATGTGCAAAGAAGTGGCAATTTGCCACCCTTAATGTCATAAAACGTACAAAGTAAGATGTCCATAATATCCTCTAGACCAGGGTTTCTTTATGCTGGTGCTGGGGGCCTTCTGTGCTGCATATTTAAGATGTTTCCCTGCTCCAATGCACATGATTCAAATGGTCAGCTTGTAATCAAGCACTGCAATGGCTTGCTAATGAAACCCTCATTTGAATCAGGTGTGTTGGAGCAGGGAAACATCTTAAACATGCAGGGCAGTGAAGTCCCCAGGAGAAGGACTGAGAAACAATGCTCTACACAGAACTGCCAAATACTGTAACTGTATGAAAGGTATGAACAGAAGACAAAAATTAATTGGATGGAAAAAAATGTGAGGAATTTTCAACACAAACCTTGGTCTCCACTTCACTGTCAGAGCCACTTCCAGATGTGGAAGATAGCACTTCTTTTGATTTGGGCATTCTGCTGAGACAGGGAACAAACATCAAATGAAATACTGTAGCACCCTCTAGTGTTTGTTCAGGACTGAGACATGACAGTTGCCTCCTCTACAGCTCCCATTCAAATGTGATCCTAAAAAGTCATGAAACATATAACAATGTATTTTACATAATGGGGACGGATGATATTTTGCATACTAAAAATGTGTATTTACCAATTACAGAATAATAACTACAGTGACCGTCCACGTTGCACATTACAAGGATATCATCTAATGTCTGTACATTAGTGAGGTAGGCATAGGATGACATCAAGTTTTCATGTCACGACTATCATGACCAGAATAATTACAATTCATTAAATGATAGTGCTATATAGGTATATGTATATGTATATATACTGTATGCTACAAAATCTTAAAATGTCTGTAAAACACACTAAGCTCACTTGACCTTACATGGTATGAAATACATCACTGACAGAATACATATTTTTGTCAACGTTTTAAAATGAAATACTAGAAGAATCTACAATATCATATCATGAGGTCATGGAATGACTGGAAGGATGCAGGCTCCCCCTTGTGGCACTTGAAAATAAATCTATAGCACCTATTATGTTGGTGAAAGGTATTTTTGTGACTTGTGAAAAATTGGATTTTTTTCCCCCCAATTCAGTAATATCCTGCTATTAGAAATTCAATATGATGTGTGATAAAATCATATATCCTAGCTATTACTACTTAAGGCAAATTTAAAAAAATCTATTTTTTGGTAGCATATTTGTCATCTCTAACTGACTTTTATCTTGTGTCTCCTACCTGTTGGATTTTATTTCTTTATTTTCTGTGTTAATATTTATTTAGACATTACTGATATTATGATTATTATTATTATTATTATGATTTATACACTTTTTCCAAGGTCGAATTCAAGCACTTTTAGTGTTATTTTTCAGGCTTTTTCAGCACATTGCAGCTGTGATAATATGAAAAAAATTAGGGCTGGTGTTAATTCATTACAGAAAAAGTAACGTGACAAAACAAATAACACATTTAATTGAAATGTATTTTTACACTCTCAACAGCACGGATCATTTCTCATTGCACGAGTTCCCAGTATACCCCTAATACTGATGCACAGGACACAACATGAGAAACAACCATGGAAACCCAAGAAGAGAAGTCATTGCTGAGTTCGGTGGGCGGAAATTTTAGTTTTAAAAGACTACCGGGTAGAAACCTGGATAAAAGCAGAGAGAAGTAAAGAAGTACTTACTTTACTTCTTAACTCCTCTCCTCAGCACTCATACTTTTATCATGACAATAACATTGTTTTCTCTCCCTCTCCCTAGTTTGTGCTCTTCCTCGCTCTCTCTCTTTGTCCTTATTTCACAGGTACCCCCTGATTCCAGAGCTTCAACACCATAGCTATAAATATTATAAATATAACCACTAACATATATCATATAGCTACTCATTACTGCTATGGGTTAATTATCCTCATCCACCCTTCACTAACGGCTTGTCCTCTTCTGAGGGTCTCATTAGGAGCTGGAACCAACCCCAGATGGTGACAGCACATGTCACACCCTGAATGAAATAATGATAATTGTTATTAATGTTACTGATTCTTGAATCATCCTGGTCTCTGTTTTCTTATATTTTCTCTCTCTGTAAATTTTTGATGTTTTGTTTGTAATACCAGGAGTCTTGGCATGTTTGCCGATATTCTATAATACATTTAAAGCCGGTTGGTTGATACTGATATCAGGCCCATAATATTGTGCATCCTTAATGTTTTTATTTATGAAGTCTCTAGTTTCCTCTTCTACAGAGGAATCTAACGGTGTACCTGTCTCATAAAGTCTGTTCAAACAGTGTGGTGGAAACTGCAGGATGTTGAGGCTGCAGTTATTACTGGGTAAGTAAGTGTGATATTCAAATGAAAAATTCCAGAGAAAGAAGTATTCTGTGGAAATGGTTTCAGAGCGACTCAATACAAGGTTTTATGAAAACGCATTTTATAAGTCTTGTACAGTCTCAAGAATGAATCAATTTAGTTTTTTATTAGATTTTTTAACTTACTATTATAAAAACATTTTCTAACCGTGCATCGGTATGGCTTTAGTTAACAAATGTAGCTGCTGCCACACTGAACGGTATTTAGTCGTCTCTAACCGTTGGTCACCTCAATAACTGGGTCGTAGAGCTGAGGCCACTTTCGTTTGAAATCAGCATCTGAGATGCAAAACAACTGCTATATCCGTGTTTAGGCCAGGGTGAAAGCGGAAATATAGGCTTTAAATAAACATGCAAAGTGTATACGTCTCTCACCTTACATTTTACATCCATCTTACGAAGTCTCGGGTGAAGCGTTAGAACACTTTCATTTTCTCCCGTCTGAATATAGCAGCACTTTGCTCTTCTTTTGACGGACATTTTATTTCCTTGGACTTCACGGTCACAGTTGCATCTTGTAACAGTTAAAACTCGCCAACCATTGTTTCATCACACAGTTAATGAATGGCCATGATAACACTGGACCACGGAAGTTAGCTAGGTAGGTAAGCGCTAGTCAGGCGCGCACTTTAGCCGCAGTGGCTAACGTTAGCAGATGTATGCTGCGACGTTAGCTGTTGTTTTCCTTTGCCAGGGCATCGAGTGGTGCTAGCTGTGTAGCGTATATACCCATATTTTTTTGTGAAACAAACACGCAACAAAAAACACAGGCTTACTGTTATAATGATTAAACTGTTAATGCTTACATGATAGGATGTAGTAGAGCGTGTTTCTCCACCGGAAGCGGAAATTAGCATACTTTCCGGCGCGATGTTGGAGAGGTTTGGCCGTTTTTCTCCCCTACCCTAACATGATATTAATTCATTACAAATGACAGCTAATAAAATTTTAATTATAAATGAATCTTTCCCTATCACGTGAAATAAATAAATACATACATAAATGATCTGAGAAATAAATTCGTTAGTTGTTCATTTGTAGCTTATTACCTGTATGTGTTCCAAAAACAGGAGGAAATTTAAGAATAATTCAGCAAATGCGTTTTGAAACACGTTACAAAAAGCGGTCATTATAATGTCATTATGTTCAGGAAAAAGAAAAACACTGTGTGACATCAGCAATCACTTGACAGTCACTGAGAATGAATATTTTCCTTTTTTTCCTTTCCTTTTTTTCCCTTTGATAAGACTCTAAACCAGGAGTCTGAACTTCAAGTCTGTACAGTAGGGGGCTGGTCAAGTAAAAAAAAACAAAAAAAACTGTTCAGTAGAAAAGGGCAATCTGAGCTTAAAATTATAACATGATATTCTACTATGATGTAGCAATAGACATTTGTGTGACAGCATTTCACACAAATTCAAAATAGGTGCTTTTATATAGAATGATATAAAGGTCACAGTAATTTTAACCACTTTAGATTAAATATTGTCATGGTCTATACACATCATATGCTACAGACTAAATAAAACATCTTTGTTTCTCACAGATCTGCACAAATATCACTAGTAATCATTTTAAATGTTATTCAAATGAAAATGAGAATAATTTTGTACAAATTACCATTCCCTCTCATACCACGAATCATATCAATCGAAATTTAAGTTTTATATGGGGGGGGGGGGGCGGGGGGGTACAAGGCTCTGGCACACGGATAAAAGAAAATTCAGAAACTGTTGGCAAATTTCACCTATCATTTCTTTCCATTATCTTATATTAGATGCCTCTGGTTTCAGCCAATTCTGTTATATGTTGTTAAGTGTTGCTATTCCTAACTTCTAAAATAATATTTATTAGTGATTCAAGAGAGTGACCGTGGTGTCATACCAATTAAATATTAGTTAGGGCTTCAAGAGCGTATGCTTATCACATGCTCACCTGTAGATCTCTGGACATCACATGACTTGGTTTGTTTGAACCATGATCATGGCAGCCCAAACTGCAACATTGATGGCTGGATTCAACCTGTTAGAGTTCACTGTGCATCTTAAAACCATGGAGATCGACCAAAATAAAGTATATCACAAAAATATACTGAATAAATCAACTATAATGTAAATAACTGCTTTGTTACTGTTGCTCTTGGTAAATCTAGTCTGAGACCATGATTTACCAAAAGTTAACCAAGAAATCCGTCACGTTTGTTCCCTTCACTCCGTCTTGCTCCTCTCACTGTTGTTTCATAGCAGTGATTCACCTCCACCATCTCTCTGGATCTGTGGGGGTCCAGTAAAATGTTATACCTGTATCTGACTATTTCGGCACAACATCTATCTACCATCATAATATTTATGTTGAAAACAGCCAAGGAAGAGATGGGTTCTCTGACATATTTCCTGATATATGTGTTGTCTATTACAAAAATCAATAGAGGTGAACAGTGTCATTTCCTGCCAAGTGATGTTACATTGTTAATGTGACGTCAGCTACTAGAGCTCTATACACCATTGCTGAAGGATGTGTGGTTTGGTAGAGTTTTAATTAACTGTAACATCCAGTGGTCAAATATTTTCACATGAAACACATACATCAGAGCTGAAAATGAGACAATCAGCTCATAAAAGTTAAATGTCTATCTTCACTTGAACAGGCTGTGTGGCTCTGTGAGCCATGCAGCAGGTTTGGTCTATTTCACAGATTGCGAGATTCCTCGAGCAATGTTGTCGTTGGTTTCAGAAGCTTCTTTGAGAGCCTGCATCACCAGAGCATTCCTCCTCCTTGTCTCCTCCAGTTGCATTGGATTTGATTCTGGCAGGTTCTGGTGAGGAGCCCAGACAGAGGCACATACATTAAGCCAAATAAATTAACTAAGCCAAAAGAAAAGAAAAGTGACTAGGGCTGCAGAATATTAAAAAAAACTTGCAATATGCAACAATGTTGTTGAATATTGTGACAGCAATTAATAAACACTTGAATATATAAAATGTTGTCAACATTTTCACTGCTTTCATTTGTCAACTACTCTAAAAAAATATATTATAAAATATATGCTCAATTTACATACAAGCAGTGTTTGCTATATGTGCGTACTGTATGTCTTTTTATATATGTATATGGTGACTTCATTTTCATGCATTTAAAGGACCACTTTGATGGATTTTGTGGCATCTAGTGGTGAAGTTGAAACCAGTTGAATACCTTACTTCACATTCCCAAATCAGGTGTATATGAGAAACTATGGTGGCCTTCAGTTAGAAAAACCAAACACAATCACACAAAGTTAAGAGTTACAATCACACAGACACAACCACAAACAGTCAAACAGAGATGGTTAGAATTGCATAAGTTTACAGTCACACAGGCAGAGACATAGTTACAGTCACACAGACATAGTTGAAATGTATTTATTTGTTAATATCAGGGGTGTCCAACTTGGGGCCCACAGGCCACATTTGGCCCGCACAATTTTTCCCGTCTTTTTCCCCAAGGGTTAGCTGTAGTTCACTTTCTGACCTCAGTTTCATATGGGGGGACAAGGGCGGCACTGTTGAGTTCCTGGCTCTGCCTGTCATGACACGAGTGAGGAGCAGAGGTTACGACCGAGTGCTGTAGTGTTAGGCTTTGGCATACGGATAAAAGAAAATTCAGAAACTGTTGGCAATTTTTTGCATTTTTTGCAAATTTTTGCAGTTCGCATTTTCCAATTTGCTATACTTCTAATCTAATTTTATATTCAATGCTCAGTAAATTCCCTCTGGTTCCACAAGTTGGACCATCCAACCTCTTTCAAATTGCTTAAAAGGCAGAATGTTACAAAATGTGTGTTACTGTTTAATTCACACTTAGTTTAATTTTATATTTAGTCTTAAGTACATTCCTACTTGTTACACATGTTGGACAATATCCAACTGTTTTAACTTGCTCAATATTCCAAAGCACCTTTAGTTACATAGTGAGAGGTTGTTTTCCTTTCCAATATGTTTCTACCTCTTAAAATAAGCCATATGGATCTGTCATCCTATGAAATTAATAAAGATCTCATCTGAGAGCTACTTCTATATGTTTCTGTCAGAATCATATTAATTCTATCTTAATATTATTCATATTAAGTGTATATTTTTACTGATTATTTTTTATTAAAAATCGAATATTGATATGATATGAAAGTGTAAATGGTGATGATTTGGGCAGACTTTATCTTTAATTTTCTACAGAAATGTACAGTAAAAATGCATGAAATTGAGCATGGTAATAGCCAGAGTCACTGTGAACAAGACTGCACTGGAAATATTATATAACTTAAACGGACGTTCTTGTTATATAATTTTCTATGCACATTTTCATTATATTTTTATTCACAAATATATAGTAAAAACGGATCAACTGTATTATGGTGATAGTCTCCAAAAAGTCAAGGCAGCTCAACCACAAGCTACACTACCGCGAGATACGACAATAACAGTTTGTATGTCTCTTTATGGACCTTCGCATTCAGACTGCCTTAAGTACTGTACTAAGTGCGCAGCAGAAATCTAACAACGGCTCACGTTACAGCGGTTTCACACCGCTCCGATCCATTTGTAACCTGTATTTTTGCCAAATACCAGTCTCAACTAGTAAATCCCCTTCCCTTTACTGTTTTTTAAGCATGCTATTCAGTATAGGTGACTTCATGGCAACAACACAGCTTATGTTTATGTTCAGCTCCGACAGCCGTGCCCCAAACATGGCCGTCACATCCCACAATGCACAGTGGTTCTCAAGCCCTATTATAACACAGTTTCAGTCAGAGCAGTAGTGATGGGAACAACCGTTCTTTTAGGTGTATTAATCTTTCCAATTCGTTTATTCGTTCACCAAATCATTCACTCCTTCCTGAATGACCGGAGCGCAGATTACGTCTGACTCGCCTGACTCGACTCGCAGAACTGATACACAGCTGAACAGGTTGTGATTCATCTCACTATCGCCAGCTGTCGGCAGTGCTGTCGCTAAATACACCAGACTCCACTGTTAAATGTTAAGATTTTAGGAATGTCTTTAAAAAACATTGGAGGTAGCATATCTTTTCGGGGGCTTTGATTTTTTTTAAAGTGATCTACAGTTCGGCACTGAGAAAGTCTGTGAAAACAACGGGGAACTAGACTGTGCGTCTTTATGTTCTTAAGTGTACTGCAACATCTTACGCTGACTGCATTAACTGGGACGCACGGAGACTCCCTCACTGAGTGATTCGGTCAATATGTGTCTATGACACTGTAGTGAGTGACCGAATCGCCCGTCCGCTGCCACTGGCTGCTGTCTGACTCGGGTCACAGCAGAGCTCATCTGAACTGAGATGAACGAATCGTTACAGTAAGTGACTCGGTTGAGTTTGTTCACCTAAACGATTCACGAACGGACCAACACTACACAGGGGTAGAGGCTCAGTTATACACATACAGACAGTTGCAGTCAGTCAGTCACACATGGACATTGTTACACTATTACACAGCTCTGTCACCTTGAGTAGCTTTTTCCGATCTTCTTCTCCTGGAGCGATTATAGCCCACGATCCAGCACCGACGGCTAGCACACCGACCATGGTCACGGAGGTCACTATGGTCCGCAGCCTGCTCATCCTGGACGGTGGAGGCCGCTCACAGACCGCCAGACGCCGACAGTGTGTGTCTCTCCTCTAACATACACTTCAGGAGTTGGATAACGTCGGAGCAAGATGAAAAGTCTTTTTCTTCATCGGCGGCCCATAACCAATGCAATGGTGCATTGCCGCCACCTACTGGTCTGGAATCTGAACCGCGACTATGTCATCGTCTACCACTTTATCCTCCACAGACTGGTCGCGTTGCTGCTGCCGTGTCAATCCCAGCTGACGTATGGCGAAAGACGGAGTACACTGTGGACAGGTCGTCAGTCCAACACAGGGCTGATATAGAAACGAACAATCATTTACCCGGTCAATTTTAAAGTCTTCAATTAACCTTTGCATATTTATTGGACAAGGGCTAATTCAGTTTTTGCCTTTCTGAGGGTCACCTCTGTCCCTGACCTGTCCCAGCCTCTGGCTACAAGCCCCATTCCCTTCCACTTTTCCAATCGCCTGGTCCAAAGTAATTACTATACCATAGAATGCACTGTAGTAATTTTTTTAATTCATAAAAAAGCATTGCTTTCCATGGCAGATGTTTAACTCAGCTAAACTAAACAACTAAAAATAATAATAATAATAATAATCAGAATCAGAATCAGAATCAGAAAAGGATTTATTGCCATGTATGCCAGAGACAATACAAGGAATGTGCTGTGGTGTTATTGGTGCAATAGAAGACAAGATAGAGAAAAGGATAAAATAAAATAAAATAGGATAAAATAAAATAAATAAAATAAGATTGTAAAAAAAAAAGAATATACACACAGTTAACAATAAATCTAGTAAAAAAGCAGAATATATATAAAAGTACACTGTTCACTGTATAATGTTGCATAAACAGTTTAAAATGCAAGCAAAACATTACAAACTACCATATATTAAATCTGGTTGGCCTTCACAGGTATATCAGTATATGGTATGTGTATACTTTACTAGGAAAATGAATATGTGACCAATAATGATAAAATTGTGATAGTGATAATATAATCAATATTATAAGTATTATATTATTAATATTATTATATTATTATAGTATTATATTATTATTGTTACTATTGATGATCAGTATTATTGTGTATGGTGATATTGTTAATGTTAATATGTCTACATAATGACAATAATTTGTTTAATCAAGCGTAAAATAATATATATATATAATAAAATAGTCATATAAATTATTATATGACTAGCTAGAAGGGGTGGGACCTGATAAGTTTCAATTTCTTCCCACTCTCTTTTGAACATGTATAATTTAGATTAAGTTACGTTTTTGTCATTTATATTTTATGTATGTACATTTTTCATCATTATCATATGCAATGCACTGTATTGGTCCAGAGGTGGTCTAATATATTATTAAATTTATTATTATTATTATCATCGTCATCATTATTGTTGTTATTATTATTATTAGCAGTAGTAGTAGTGTTTGAAATTGCATTATTTAATTTGTTTAGGACTAGTGTGCGTTCAGTGATGTTTATTCAAAGACTTTTAAGCAACACATCCAAGAACAAACTACTTGCATCCGGGACTGGACCACTGCACAGACCCGGACCCGGACCTAGACCGCACCCTGACGTCCCCCTGATTCTTTTCACGCGTGCGCCGCTGTGGCATTTCCGGGTGCGACATGTAATATAAATAGGCTGGTGTAGAACTCGGGCGTCGATAGAACATACGAAACCAATGATTCCCATATGTCCTGTTGTCTCCTTCACCTATGGTAAGTGTCGTTTAAAACGTAGGCAATGTTTTACACTCAGATGCAATGACTTTAAAAGCGTTTAAGTGACATTACGTCGCTGAGAATAGTGGGTAGTCCTTGGACAGCTCACTGAAGCTTGCTGCTAACAGTTAGCTTAGCGGTATCCTGTATGTCTGTCCTCTGCAGTGCCCAGCCGGCTTGGTGAAGATGCCAAAATGGCCACCGGCAATTATTTTGGATTTACCCATGGCGCTGCCGCCCAGTACAGGTAAGAAAACTCGTGTGTGACAACGTGTATTCCTGTAGTGTTTCTTTCAGTGTTAGCTTAGAGTGTATATGTAGTTATATATGCGGACTGTTTCCATTGTTCAGGCTGGGGGAGGGGGCGCTTATCCATCTGCTGCGGCAGTTGGATGGAAGCGTCCGTCCAGACTGTACACGGCACTGCGTCTGTAAACCAGGCTGCATGTCTTCATCTTGTGAACGATGATAGTTCTTTGTGATGCTATGTTACGTGCAGACCGTGAAAAAAGATAAAACAGTCTTGGGTCTGACAGAAAGGGCCACAAGTACAGAGGCGTCTTCCATGTTTTTCATCCGTGCACGGTATGAATGTAGCGTTGTGGACTTAACCCCCTCAGTCTGAATGAAGAAAAGACATGCCTATGGGAAGTTCTAATTACACATGAGGTATATCAGTAATGGGTCAGTAACCGACTGTCCTGCATTGTATCACAAAATATTAATGGAAACCGGGCGCTTAATAAGGATAAAAAAATAATAATAATCTGTTAAAATTTTAAACTAATGACTGTCTTTTTAAATCAATGGGACAGACCATAAATTGTCAGTCCAAAAGAAAGACATCCAAGACACACTATCATTAAAAAAATTTTTTTTGTTTTTAGTACAGTACTGAGCAAAAGTCCACCATTACATTTGTTGTTTTAGTAATGCAAAAAACAGCCTCTACAAGTTAAATTGTCGAGTATTATGGAAATCAACAAAGCTTGTGGTTTACATCAGTATCTTAAAAGTTAACCACAGTGTTAGACTCAAAACAGTTTTCATCAGAGCAACTTGTAACAGGTGTGCCCTGACTGATGCTGGGTCTGAATATGTTGGTTTTTAAATTTAGAGATCTTAGTGTTTTTATAATCTGGACAAGGGGTGGCATCTCTGGCGCCTCCACATTAGCCTAATCTGACATTTTTGATATTTGTGTTTATTTACATGAAATGGGTTTTGAGAACAAACACAATCAAGCGATCTGCTGGTGTTTTAAACATTTTGACTGTACGCCATCAACAACACTCTGTACACCATCAGAAATGTTGAGGTGCGGTGGAAACGCAAACTACGCAGATTAAAACTACTGCTTGGTTAAAACAGCTCGAAGCAGGCACAGAAATCATTTCATTTGCAGTGTCAGGATATGTTATGGAATTGTTGATACATTAAGTGTTCTTGATTGTTGTGATTATTTAATGAAAAATGCAGTAAGGTGACACTGTTATTCCCACTCATGCCCCAGTGATCGGGGGGTTGGACTAGCATATGGTATAGACTGTTTATTGAGAAACACTCAGAAAGAAAGCACACACACCACAGCTAACCTCTTAATTTATCTCCTTTTTTGTCACCCAACTAGTCATCAGCCAGCTGCTGGGGTAGCATACACACATCCCACCACAGTGGCCAGTTACACCGTTCATCAAGCACCTGTGGCAGCACACACAGTAGCAGCAGCCTATGCTCCCACTGCAGCCACAGTAGCTGTGGCTAGGCCTGCGCCTGTTGCTGTGGCAGCTGCTACTGCTGCAGCATATGGAGGATACCAACCTACCCACACTGCAACTGATTATGGCTACCCTCCACGCCAGCCTGAAGTCCCTCCACCTCCACCACCTGTCACCTCACAGAACTACCAGGTACTTATTAATGTTGGTGTGTACGTGAATGATTCGTTTAAAAGAATGAATCATTTTGGTGAACCAACTAAACGGAGTCACTTACTGAAACTATTCGTTCATCTCACAGTTCAGCTGAGCACTGCTGTCACTCGTGTGAGACAGCAGCCAGTGGCAGCAGACGGACAACAAACTTAAACGTTAGGCTGGTCTGTAATGAGAGGACACTGTACATTAAAGGTCAAATAGAATGGTCTTTTTGAACCAAGAATCAAGATTACTGATGTCTACTTAGATAAAATAAATAATATTTATAGTCAAAAACCTCATAGATTCTTCAGTTTAAGCCAGTTTATTGCTGCTCTCTTCCAGACTCTGAACAGGCACTCCCTTTCAGTGCTAATGCCCGTGCCTCAGAACACTGAGTTTCTTGTGATTGGCCAGCTACGAGCAGACTGACTGCTCCGCGGTGCTTCGCCCCCTAACCACAGGAGCGTCGGTTTGAGTGCCTCCATGGTTTAATTCACCCTATTGTGGAAAATACAAAATAACAATATTATGGATCATGTAAAATAAACAATTTTAGTATAAGTTGTTCCCTATTCAAAAGTAATACACACCGATCTTTGCCTGCCACTGTCAGTAGTTAGCATAGGATAGCATAGCATAGCTCATGTTACCCCTTAGCCAAAAGACACTCACCGACACATTAACACACAAGGTTCCACACGGCTCGAGCATCAGTTCGCTTGTAAACATCACATGGAGCTGAGGAATATACTCACTCTCACTCCGCTCATTCTACCACTGCTGAGACAAACAGAAAAGGCGAACACACACACGCTGCCTCTCAAATGCGGCTGCAATTAGCCTTCATTAGCTATTGCTATACAAGGCAAGAAACAGTCAAGCTCACAAAGACATAACTTCATTTGGAAATACTTACATTCCCTTCAGGAAATTCATTACGGATTGTTGAAACTGCTCCCTACTTGAGATGAAGTTTTGAGCTGAGTCCCACTTTGTATTGCCCAAAGTTTGTATAACTATTCACTGCAAAGTGACTGCTACAAACAAACAGCATTTTAGGAAGCTTAGCAGGGATATTACTATCACAAATGAAAGATATCCACTCTGCTCTTTTTTTCCTTTTGACAACCAGCAACAGAGCAACAATGAACTGAACCTTTCTTCTGAGATGTGTTGTTCTCAACAGATGGGGGGAAGGTTCAATGCAAAGTAAATATGCTAGTTACGTTACTAAACTTGACTTTTCAAAACTGCTTGCTCAGGTAAACGGAAACCAGTTTTTATCAGAAGTAGTTGATGTGTTTATTGTGATAATTTTGTGATGTTTAGATATTGGGACACAGGGACACACCAAAAAATATCTGAAATTTGTTTTTTCAGTGAATGTCCTCTTTAATTAAATATCTTAATTTAACTCAACTCAGAAACTAATGGATGTAGTAAAGTATTGTATGTTTCAAGTCAGTAGATAATATAAAAATTTCATAGCGTAACAAACACAGGAAAACATTTCTGTGATTATTTAATGCACAATTTAATTATATTTATAAGTGCAGCACTCTGATACCTTTCATACTTTCTGCTGCATGTTTGTTGAAACCTACAATATGACAAATACAGCGGACTGACACAGATCCTCTCTGCAAGAAAACAGTATGTGAACTAGTTCATCAGGTGATTCGTTCATTGGGAGGAAACTCAGCTGATTTGTTCACATACCGGAAGAGTCAGCAGCGCACGTCAGGGCACTTCATGTGCCAGTTCACTGGCTGTACTTAAGACTTGAGTGAATCAGCGGTTTAAACGTTTTAATCTCTTATAGTTATCAAAGAAATGTTTAAAATCATATTCGAGGAGAGGTGTATTTAGCGACAGCCCTAACTAAAGCCGATGACAGTGAGCTGAATCACAACCCATTCAGCTCCCAGTTCCTCTCATAGTGAGGAAACAGTATGTTAACCGGTTCTTCAGTTAACGAGTCAGCCCTCGCCACGTACGTACTGGTAAACTGACTGAACTTTATTTGTGCGCCCTGAATAAATCAGCAACTTAGACTGTCATAATCGGCCTCAGCAAATCCATAAACAATGCCTATTCATGCCAAACTGTAGATCCCCCAGAAAAGATATGTTAATCTCCAATGTTGAATTGGAGAGTCACAACCCATTCAGCTGTGTATCAGTCCAGCGAGTGAGTCAGACGTAGTCTGCACTCTGGTCATGCAGGAAGAACTTAATGATTTGGTGAACGAATCTTATGAACGAATCTAAAACACAGTGATGGGAACACCTAAAAGAACGGTTGTTCCCATCACTAGTACTTAAACATTTCCAGGGTTCTTCACAGATATTTTTAGGGGGGGTGACCTGGAAGTGTAGCGTGCCGACCACACTGCCCACAGAACAAGGGTGTTGTTAATTCATTATATTCAGTTCATGTTGTAGGGTGAGATTATTAAACGACTGCTGTTAGCACTCGCAATTAAAATCTAGGTCATTTATGATGATCAGTTTTGGGCATGTTTACTCTAACCCACGGCAGAAATGTACGTGTCACCAGCTCAGTTAAGAAAGAAAAGAGGAAAGTGGCCAAGTATTAAAACTGTCTATAAAGTAAAGAGAACATGATGTTGAGGTATTGGAGGGGCGGTAGTGTGCGCGGGGTGAATTTTTCTATATTCATCCTGTTAATCTTATTTGCTTTGTATGTTAGTGAACTGTTTAGTTTAGCTAATCTCTAGTGTATTTAGTTTTCAGTTGAGATGCTCTGAAACTGGCAGTTTTTTTTTTTTTTAAAGTTATAAATATCTAAATCAAACAATATGAGAGAATGTATTATGATCCTTTTTTACCATATGACCCAGTCCTAGCATGTTTTTTTTTTTTTTTTTTTTTTTTTTTTTTTTAAACCTTAAATTCATGAAATCATCAAAGGCAATCATTGTATAAATGTGAACCACAGATAAAAGGCTATCAGGGTTCTCTGATAAAGGAGTTCATGAGCACTACTAACAACTTGCATTCTACCTAAATTGCACTCAGTAGACCTGACGGTCTGGAATTCATCACATTAACAGGCAATCATTCACAGATCTCATGTGGTGCTGGGACTCCAATTATAACTGCTTACAGGTCTACTGTTGTTTTTTTATTTTGATCACATTCATCTAGTTTGTGTCTGAAAACTGAGTGGAGAATAGATATGCATTTATAAACTAATTAGCCAACCAAAATCTGCAAACATTTTTGCTTACAAGCTTAAATACATTTAACTATCGGTTTCAGTGCATCCAGGATGACTTTTTGGGCACCCTGTATTGGGAGATATCTGTTCCCAGGGCTTTGGGGTCAGTGATGAAATCTCTGGAGTCAGTGATGAATTAACTTGGAACACTTTATTGAAGACAGCCCAGTGCCAAGGAGAACACAGAGCAAACTCTTCCGTTTATAATGAGCCAAAATTGAATACTATGGGTGGGTCATGGACCAAAACAAATGTTTACGTTGCGTCACTTTGCAGTTTCTTGAAATCTGTCATATTTTTACATAAGATTATCATTAAACTCAAATGTAAATGTTTAAAGCAATTAAGCACTACTTTTTTATGTTTACACTATCTTTATAAAATGCTGTCAGTCCTCAGGCAAAACGCCCTCAGTTCTCAGGCAAAATGGAGGGTTTTTTTGTCTGAGGACTGATGGCGTTTTTCCTGAGAACTGAGGATGTCCCAAAATGTACATTACACCTCTCCACTGTAACCTCTGCTTCACACGCGTGTCATGAGCCAGCTGACAGGCAGAGCAGCTAACTGAATGAACTGCAGCTAACCCCTGGGAGCCGTTGGGACAGAAATTCCCAGCGGCTGGCACAGATGGGGAAAAATCAGATGGGCCAAAAAAAAGGAGCCTGGGCTAAATGTGGCCCGTGGGCTCTACTCTGACATAGAGAATGCCAGACAGAGATAACAACCTGAACTGCAGTTTGTTAGAATCAGAATCAGAATGAGATTTATTGCCGGGTTGGTTTTTACACAAACGAGGAATTTGTCTTGGTGCAAAGGTGCTTAAAAATATAAAAACACACAAAAAAATAAAAAGATAAATATATAAATCACCATAAATAAAGATAAGAAAAGGTAGGAAAACTGTACAGAGATGGGAGTGCATTTATGTAATATATATATATATATATATAGGGTGGGTATTAGAGACAGTGTCAGTGGGGCATTCGGGCCTTGTTAATGAGGCTAACTGCAGATGGGAAGAAACTGCTCTTGAATGCACTTTGTGTTTTATGAGAGAAGATATTTAATTTTAAAATCTCCATTCTTGCACATCTCGTGAGTTATTTGAAATGCTCAAATCAGTTGTATATTACACACTATGGTTCAGTACCTCATAGAACCTCCCTTCAAAAACATGAGCTGTCCATAGTCATGCACCAGGAATGAATTTATGTTCATTGTTTTATTTTTTTGTTTTTTTTTGTTTTGTTTTTCAAATAATTTGTAATTGTCAGAAAGAATGGGGATTGAACCACTTTGTTTTACTCTTTGTTTTACTCTTTCCTTTACAGGACACCTACTCCTATGTCCGCTCCACAGCTCCAGCTGTAGCTTATGACAGTAAGCAGTATTACCAGCAGCCTACTGCTACAGCGGCAGTTGCTGCTGCTGCTGCTGCTGCACAGCCCCAACCTAGTGTGGCAGATTCCTATTACCAGACAGGTATAGTATATTTATCCTATATATAACATGTACATATGCATTCATCCGAAAATATGTTTTGAGACACATCTTTATCTGTGGTTTTTTTTTTTATGTTTCCTAGCACCAAAACCAGGATATAGCCAGGGGGTAACATCATACACCCAGAGCCAGCAGACACGACAAGTGACCGTGATAAAGCCTGCTGCTCCCAGTCCAGCATCGTCCACTTTTTCTATCTACCCAGTGACCTCCACTGTCCAGCCTGTAGCTGCTGCAGCTTCTGTTGTCCCTTCTTACTCTCAAAGTCCAACCTACAGCACTAATGCTGTCACCTACTCTGGTAAGTTTGATGCTGCATTTTTCTTCCAAAATAAGTAATCTCTGGCAGTCAAATTTAAAAATTCAAAAGTCAAATTTTTTAAGTTCAGTTTAAGTTGTTAATTATTCTTCCACTTAATTGAATAATCATATGGTTCATGTCAATCAGTGTTCCCCAGACCTGATGTTCTGATGTCTTTTGTCCACAAACCAGAATTATTGTGTTTTTAATTATTTATTTGTTATATGGAGCAAAGAAACCAGAAAATATTCATTTTTAAGAATAGTTATTATACAATTTCCTGACATTTTATAGCCTAAAGAATAATGGATTAATATAATTGGCAAATTATTTATTTTTAATGAAATATTTGATGCAGTCCTGCATGCTAAATTGTGAATGCTAAGCATGGTCAGTATTATGTGTGTACTTATTGGCATTAGGCATTTTAATAAAGCAATAAAAACTACATACTTACATTTTATGTCACAGCGGTATGCAGGTTTTAAAATAAACTTGAATTCTTCATAGGAACCTCATACTCTGGCTATGAAGCAGCCGTTTACTCTGCAGCCTCCAGCTACTACCAGCAGCAGCAGCAGCAGAAGCAGGCAGTGGCAGCTGTAGCTGCAACAGCAGCATGGACGGGGAACACTTTCACAAAGAAACCCACCTTTCAAAATAAACCGCTTCGGCCCAAACAACCACCCAAACCCCCCCAGATACACTATTGCGATGTTTGTAAGATCAGCTGTGCCGGCCCACAGGTCAGTTTACTGTCGCCAACAATATCATCTCTGCATGAAGTTCATGACAAACACAACCACATTTTTATAAATGTTTTTAAAATCGTCAAATGTACTATGTCTGTAATATAACTATGTATATTGTAGCTTCTCATATTGTGCATATCTTAATTAATTAACTCAATTAATTGACACTTAACAAAACTAATATTTGTTTTCCTCCCTCTGACTTTGATAGACATACAAGGAGCATCTAGAAGGGCAGAAGCACAAGAAGAAGGAAGCAGCTCTGAAGGTTTCCCAGAGCAGCAGCAGCAGTGGAAGTAGTGGAGGAGTGTTGGCCCGCAATGCTCAGAACCAGCTCCGCTGTGAACTTTGTGACGTTTCCTGCACTGGTGCTGATGCCTATGCTGCCCATATTCGTGGAGCCAAGCACCAGAAGGTACCAGCAGTTGTTATCGGCAACAGGAATTTAACTGGGCTCACTCCTTTTTGTTAAATGGAAACTTCTCATCTTGAAATAACTGTTTATGTTCTCTCTCTCTGTCTCTATCTCTCTAGGTGGTGAAGCTCCATACCAAACTTGGGAAGCCTATTCCATCAACTGAACCCAGTATGGTAACCCAAACGGTATCGTCCACCACAGCGGCTCCCAGCAAGACCACCACAGTCACCCTGAGCAGCTCCAGCACCAGCAGCTCTCTGTGTGCAGCCTCCTCCTCCTCTGCTGCCACAGCCGCCAGTTCCAGTCCCCCTTACCTGAAGCCGGTCAACATCGTCAGCAGTGGTGGTGCAATTGTCAAGAACGCAATGACCAACAACCACTCTGCTACCAACTCTGCCTCAACTGGGAAGAAAGTCAGCACACCCAAGATTAATTTTGTTGGTTAGTAAATTGTTGCCTTATGTTTATAGTTTTAGTTTTATACAAGTATAAAGTTAAGTATCATTATATAGTAGTTATAATTTTCTATACCAGTATAATAGATCTATACAGTGTTGTTGTTCAGAAAGACCTATGCAGTGATTCCCACAGACCAACCAGCAATTTGTGGTGGCAGCCGGGAATGGTGGTGGCTGTGGACGGTCGAGAGGTGTGAGAGTGTGCTGTTGAGAGGGTTGCACACAAAGAAATTTAATGGCAGTAAACAAAATTAATGGCAAGGCAGACTTCATTCAGTAATTATGGACTAAAAAACATGAAACTCCTAAAACCTGTAAAAATGTACTGCTAAATATTATACTTTATAATAAATCCACTATACTACTGTAATGAATAACCACTACCAGTGTTGTAATGAACTATACTGTCATACACTCATGATGCATATCATTGCAAATTTTCTTTTAGTAATGCTGTAAAATGACCATTTCTGAAATGCAGGTGGAAATAAATTGCAGACCACAGTAAAGATTGAGGACTCTAGAACAGAGGTCAAAATGGATGCTTCTAAGCCTGCAACGCCCTCTTCAAGTGTTCAAGACCCCAAGACTGATGTTTCAGATTCTCTGTCCACGTCTGCTCTCGCTGCATTACAGAGTGACGTCCAGCCTGTTGGCCATGACTATGTTGAGGAAGTAAGTTTTGACAAAACTCGGCAGCTTGAGTCAGGATACACTTTTGGAGCTAAACAGTATTTACATTTGTGTCTGATATGTGAAACTCATAACTAGGTCAGAAACGATGAAGGCAAAGTCATCCGCTTCCACTGCAAGCTGTGTGAATGTAGTTTCAACGACCCCAATGCAAAGGAAATGCATCTAAAAGGTCGACGGCATCGTCTGCAGTACAAGGTTTGTGGCTTACGTCTTGCATCACTCCACAGAATTTGTGTACAAACCGCATTCTAGAAAAATTATTAGACATCTGTAACTTGCGAATTCCCTTGAACCTTATATTTAACTGATAAAAGGTCAAAGTAAATGTTTTTGTTTTCAATAGCAGACTTTTCTGTTTGTTAACCATAAAGTAAATGTTTTTGTTTTCAATAGCAGACTTTTCTGTTTAACCATAAACAAATTTAGAACTTGATGCATAGCCAAGTTTACCCTTTCTTTTTATAACACTTCAAGTAGAATGTTTGGTCAGTCTTGCTGTAAACAAGGCTTGAGCAGCTCAACAGTTTGTGACCACCTTTGTCTCATTCTCCTTTTCATGGTGTCATGCATTTTCAAAAGGAGACTGCTCATTCATTTAGAGTGACTGTATTTTCAAAAGGAGACTGCTCATTCATTTAGAGTGAATTGTTGACAAAAAATTATCACAATATATTGTCTGATTTAGATTTTTATCACAATTTTTTTTAATACTGCCAATTTTAGAGCATCTGAACTGAAAACTGAATAAACTACAGATTAGCTCAACATTTTACTAACATACAAAGCAAATAAGATATGTTAACAAAATGAATGTGCGCACTTATTCACAGCCTAACATACCAACAAGTTTCAGCACTATGGCTCCAATCCTTTTATGTATGGCCATTTGGACGAGAGAAAAAAAAAAATAAGAGTAACGAGGAGAGATAAGACAGCTGTAACAAAACCATATCAGCAAACAAAACAAGCAGTTTTAGACTAAAGCTGACAAGACAGTGGGGGACAAAACCAACAGCAAAATAACAAACCAAATCAAGAAAACAAGAACAAAACAGAACAATAATATATTGCAACCTAGAACAGACTACGCCTCGTCAAAAAAAAGCACAGGAAAACATGGGGGATGATGATAAGTTGGGGACAAAAGAGGAGGAGAGAAGAAAAAGGAGATGACAGAGATGGGGGGAGAGACCAGAAGCAGGAGTGTATGAAAGAAGTAGACATAATAGAACAATAGAAAATTAAGTTTAAACAGTCCATGACTGTACAGTGAGGCCAAGTTGAAGAGAGAAGAGAATTTTCTGCCCAAGCTTTTTAAATTGCTCAACGGTCTGGGCAGCTCAAACATGTAAAGGAAGGCTGTTCCACAGCTTTGGAGACGCTACAGAAAAAGCTCTATCTCCCCTGCTTTTTTAGCTGTGCAAAAGGCAGCTGGTCACTTCACCTCAGAGCTGTCTGGAGTGTGTGGTTTTTCAGAGGTCTTTCAGGTATGCAGGTGCCAGGCTTACATTTAAAAGTAAGTATTAGGATCTTAAAATGAATCCTAAAAAAGACAGGGAAAAAGTGTAAAGAGGCCAGAACAGGAGCTCTCTCCGTTTAATTCCTGTCAAGAGGCAAGCAGCAGGATTTTTGACAACCTTTAAGTGTTGAAGAGACGACTGATCCAATACCAACAAAGAGGGAGTCTAGTCAAGATGTAATGAAGGCATGAATTATGCTCTCAAAGTCTTTCACAGGAAGGAAGGCCTTTATCTTGGCAAGGATCCTTAATTGGAAAAGCTTGTTTTCACTACTGAGCTTATGTTTATGTTAAGTTTAAAGGTGCTGTCACACCAAGATTCCTTACAGATGTGTCAGATAATGAACTTAACAGGCCGATGGCACTGTGATAATCATCAAAGAGGCCAGGTTGTCCAAATGAAATAATCTTAGTTTTTGCTAAGAGTTAATAAGTTTAACTCCATCCATGTCTGAGCCTCTCTGAGACACTCCAGCAAAGACTGAATGGAGCTGTTTGGCAGTAAGGAAAGATATATCTCCAGGTCATCTGCAAAGAGATGGAAGGAGATGGTTTAAAAATAGATCCACGAGGGAGCAGGTATAGTGAGTATGTGTAAGTAGTGAGATGGAGCCCTGAGGCACATCACAGGTAAGAGGAGAAATAGCCAAGGAATATTGACTGGAGAAGCTTCTATTTGATTGGACTCTATGAATCTTTTCACAATAATATGAAATGTAGATGTGACAGACCTAAGTTCTTGAAATATTGCAGTGAGAAACATTTTCTTTGAACTGTCAAGTCTCTCATAACCTTTGGGACAAAATGGTGAGCCATGACCCATCCCTGCTTGCAACAGGACTAAACCTTTAGTCGATGCTCTTTTTTATATACCGCATTTTCATACCCGTCACCAGTAAACCTGCCAATTGTGCAACCTTCTAGAACCTTGTATAGCTTGTATAAACAAACTAAGTTAACAATTCCCAGATTTTAGTATTTATTGCATTTTCAGAAAGTGTCCTGCTCATTATTAAAACAGAGTTGGTACATGTGAGTATTAATGAGGTGTCTCTATCGAGAAAATGCAATCTCTCAGAAGACCTACGTGAGATGCATGTTTGGTTTTATGTTAAATGAATTGTTTAGGTAATACTGTATTGCAATTATGTTTTGTAGAAAAAGGTGAACCCAGACCTGCAGGTTGAGGTAAAGCCCAGCATCCGAGCTCGAAAAATTCAGGAAGAAAAAATGAGAAAGCAGATGCAGAAAGAGGAATACTGGAGAAGAAGAGAGGAGGAGGAGCGCTGGAGAATGGAGATGAGGTATGGGTACTTCTTGCATGTCAAGAAGAGAGATACTTAATGTATCCTCCGTTGGACCCTTGGTCATGTGGAAAAAGTCAAACCTGAAAATGGAACTGGTTTTTATTTTCAGGCGTTACGAAGAAGATATGTACTGGAGACGCATGGAGGAGGAACAGCACCACTGGGATGAGCGACGTCGTCTACCAGATGGAGGGTATCCACAGGGACCACCTGGTCCTCCTGGTCTCCTTGGTGTGCGACCTGGCATGCCTGGCCTGCAGCCTCAGGGGCCTGTGGTATGTTCACACACTTCACTGTAATAAATACTTGTAGTTGTTGGCAGGATCATTGCCAGATTTTTTTAAATATATATGTATATATGTATGTGTGTGTGTGTGTGTGTGTGTGTGTGTGTATATGTATGTATGTATGTATGTATGTGTGTGTGTGTGTGTCTGTTTTTTGATGTGTGTATATATGTGTGTGTGTATATATGTGTGTGTGTATATATGTGTGTGTGTATATATGTGTGTGTGTATATATGTGTGTGTGTATATATGTGTGTGTGTATATATGTGTGTGTGTATATATGTGTGTATATCAGTCAAAAGTCTAGCAAAAACAGAGCTCTTGTCTAGGGCTGAAACAATTTATTATAAAAGCTGCTTATTAAAGTGTAAGTTTGAAGTGTAAAGAGTATGAACTCAACGTTTCTCAGGAAAGAAGAAGAAAACTATAATTTCATTCTGGACAGATGATTACCAATGCTGTTTAAGGGGGCAATTTGGGGCCAAATGTCTCTTTGATTCATTTGTCTTTTTTGTTCTGTAAGGCAAAAATTAAACAATTTATTTGGTTTAGTGAAAATTTCCATTATTTACAATTTGTATATTTCATAGATCACCCCCTCGTCTCACTCCACCCTCAGTTCCAAACTTGAGAACCCTGGTGATCACTTTGGATGAAGTTAGCTTACGCTGCTAACATAACTGAAGCATGGAAAGAAAAGGGCAGCAGGGAACAACGGGAAGATACACGGCATAAGAAACAACAAAAAGTGTCAAAAGAATAGGGCCACTCCAAACTAAACCGATAAACAAACAGTACAGAATGTAGAATGTCCCAGTTTTTTTTTTTATCCGATTACTTGATTAATGTCAGAATAATCAATAGATTACTCGATTACTAAAATATTCGATAGCTGCAGCCCCAGTCTTGTCTGTTCTCTGCTTAAGCCAAGGATTGCCAAAGCATGAACATAGCCGGTACGCAGAGCAGACGTAGTCGGTAGAAGCCAACACATTGACTAAAGTCAATCTGCAATTCTGGTTCAATTCTAAAAGTTAGTGTTAGAGTGGCATTAGAAGAGAAGCTGAAAATGTCATTGCATAATGCTGTATGTTTGTATACTGCCTTATTTTTTTAGTTCCTATTTCTGTATATCAGCATGATTTTAACATTTTAACATGGTCCATCTAAAACAAAGTTGTGTACCTTTTTCTTTCCTTCAGCCCCCACGTCGCCCCGATTCTTCAGATGATCGCTATGTCATGACAAAGCACGCTGCCATCTACCCTTCAGAGGATGAGCTCCAGTCCATACAAAAGATTGTATCTATTACAGAACGGGCCCTCAAGCTGGTCTCAGACATAATTACAGACCAGGACAAGGCCAAGGAAGAGGACAAAGAGAAGAAGGAATCTTGCAAAGACAGGTGGGATGTCTGGGCTGTAGCATTTATTTTATCCTTAAAGGACGCAGAAAAACTAGTTCATGCTCTTGTTACATCAAGATTAGATTATTGTGACTCAGTACTATCTGGATGTTCTAATAAGTCTGTTAAAGCACTTGAGTTAATTCAAAATGCTGCAGCACAAGTTCTGACAGGAACTTGTCAGAGAGACCACATCACTCCAGTGTTAGCTTCTTTACACTGGCTCCCTGTACAGTTTAGAATTCAATTTAAAATCCTCCTCCTCACATACAAAGCACTTAATGATCAGGCCCCATCATATCTTTTAATATATTGTAATATTGTAAAGGGTTTGGCCTTACTATGTACAAGTGCATTGAGATAATGTATGTTGTGATTCGGCACTATACAAATTTAATTGATATTTAGTCACTGCAGCTATACTTTTTTCATATAGGACAGATTGTCAATTTTATCTCAGCCAAGGACCCTTTTAAGATATAAAATATTCCAGAAGAAGGTAGGATGAGTTGCATTTAATTAGAATTTTTTTTTAGAATGATTTAATTTTAACTTTTTTGTGTTGGCATGTTTCTCCATCTTCTTACTGTGTAGAGCCCTAAAGGGAGTGATGAGGGTTGGAGTCCTGGCTAAAGGTTTGCTCCTGCGTGGGGACAAAAACGTCAACCTCGTCCTGCTCTGCTCAGAAAAGCCCACCAAGAGCCTGCTCACCCGCATCGTGGAGCACCTCCCTAAACAACTAACAGTACTGTCTTTACAAATGTTATACATTTTCATTCCCCATCTCATTTTATTTGTCTTTTGTTTAGACTCAAAGCATTTTGTGATGTCCATTGAATGATATTTGCTTATATGACATTAACTACTAATTAACAGTAGTGACATTAATGTCCTAAAGACATCTATTGTTATACTTTTGCATAACAATAGGTTAGCCAGAGCTGTTGAATCAATGATGTGGTGAGATGGCCAGCTCTGGAGTTTGTACTGCACAATTCCTCTTTTGTTGCATGCTCATTTATAAACACACAGTTAGCAGTGTAGCTCACACACTGGATTCTTTTTCCTGGAGTCATACTGTCATGGCAATATCTGGACCTGTTGCCATTATACCTGTGTAAGATACATGTATAAAGGCCTGGGCGATAGGGCAAAAAAAATATCACAGTATATTTTCTTACATCATCTGATTTCGATTTTTATCACAATTTTTTTTTATATTAAACTAGAGATTAGCTCAACATTTTACTAACATGCAAACCGAATAAGTTACATTGACAAGATGAATGTAGAAAAATATAAGAACACACATGAACTTATTCAGCCTTCCATTTTTAGAGGAAGTGAAATGTAAATGTAATATACTAATATATAAAGTAGTCTAACAAAAGTCAGCACGATGGGTCCAGCATTGTGCTGTGAGGGTTGGAGTCATTTTGTTTTTTTTAATTATCTTCACAATTTCTTCCAGATGGTAACACCAGAGAAATATGAGGTCAAAGGATCGATCCAGGAGGCAGCCATCATCCTGACATCCTGTACCGAGCCAAAGATGCAAGTGACGATCACGCTGACTTCACCTGTTATCAGAGAGGAAACTGGCAGGGATGGAGGTTGGGAATCCCATCACAGCCTTTTCCCATTGCACTTCTTTACTTGTGTTTCTGCTCTCTTCTATGAAATCAGTCTCAATATGTTGGTTGACACCCTGAAGAGCACTGTCCTGCTGGCGCTCCACAATGATTGTCATGTTGGGCTTCATATCCAGTCCCTCTGGCAACTTGCACTTCACACGTGATTCATTTTGATTTCTCTAAATCAGAAATGACAAGGTAACTGAGGAAGTGCAAGCTCATCATATTAATGGACATCAGCTGTGGTCTCCCTTCTCTTTGGTTGTTAGGCTCAGTCTGTGACCTGTAGAAATATCACTTTCTACCACCTTCATTTAAACAGCAGGAAATCATTAGATTGGCTTTTTACTTTTCAATTGTAGATAATGTGATTTGATAATCTGTTCATATTGGAACTTTTTTAACCTCAAAAAATTAATTTATGTGCAGCACATTTTTTTATTTTTTTATTTATTTTTTTTAAGAAGTGCCAGCAGTATTGCTCTTGTGCTTTTTGCTCTGTAACTCTTACCTCTCAAATGCTATCTTTATCCTTTGAACCAGCATGATCAGTGTTTGCATTGTGTTAAGTCTAGTTATTCCCAGGTGAGATTCTATTTTGTTTCCTGTGTTCCAGGGGATTCTGTTTCCATTTTAAATGTTGGCTACAATCCATGGGAGACATGCATTACAGTTACCTATTCTCCAAATTTTCCTTTGTCATTAGCAGACAAAAGAGATTTCCTGCAGAAGATGAATGAAATAGGCAACAGGAGACCCTTCCTTCCATTCCTCAAATTAAAATTTGAAATTATTTGTGGAAAGATAATTTGACCTGAGGCAGAGGAAATTGGATGTTATATTCCCACAGGAAACAAATCTTCCTTTTGTGTACTGGTGAACAGTTCACCATACTGAGGTCCACCCTTCTGAAGTGCTCCCCTGAGTTTATTTTTTTTGTTTTTCTTTGCACACATAGGACTCACAATTGGGCTCATTGGTAGATCATAATAAGTCTGAAGCCTTTGACAAGCTTTTCTATTTCCCCTGTCAATGGAATGATTAGCACAGATAATTTAAAATGTGAACAATTGACAATGTGAATATGTGCATTAACATCTTTTGAAATCTGATTATTTCAAATGATTCTTAGGGGAGTATTGTTTAGAGTTCAGGTAAGATGGCTGCCTGAGGAATCTTTGGTTGGACCTGTGTGCAGCTGCTGGTATATGATGATTGTTGGGCTCTTATTCCAACCTATTGGTTTTTAGGTATGCATGCAGTGATAGCCTAACCCCTTTTGTTTGCTGTTAGTTCTCATGTTTGTTTTCTCTTCTTTAGCACCCATTGCTTCCTCTTATTTATATATACATGTATATATATTAGTGGTGATACTTAAGTCAGCACAGACTCTTTTTCTTTGAACACAAAAGAGAGAGAGAGGAAAAAATTCCGGTACATTGTCTCCCATTTGAGGTTTAGTAAGACCCAACGGCTTCGGAAGGATTTTTGACCAAGGTTGTCTCACATCCCAAAAACTTTGCCACACCTACTATTGCCGTGCCACTTTTTTATCAGGTCATACTATCAGCCATTCACTTCTTCGTCCTCTTCTCTGCTGCACAGAAGCTGTCCCTTTGTTAAGAAAATCTACTAAAATGTCAATTCCTTTAGTCCTTGTCAAGGTAATGAGCTTTACAATTTTACCTGATAAAATGGTATTGGCTTCAAAACATTTTTTGATCTTACCCTCATGTTATGTAGCTTAGACTGCTGCTTTACAACACAACACACGTCCATTTGTCTAAAATACTGAGTCAGAAAACTCATTATAATGACTTAACAAGTACACATTCAATCTATATCCATCTATGTACTCTGGGCAGTGTGTTGATTTCTAGCTTATTTTAATGTTATCCTTTTTTCTTAAATCATGAAATAGGCAACTGATTGGTTGTCCTGGGAGAAAACATTGGTATGTGTGGCATTGTGTTTGTTCTCTGCCAGCCTCACTGAGCCTCACTGACCTGGTCAAACACCCATTCCCTATCACCATTTTGACACTTCAAATCCATTTTTAGATGTAACCTCGGGTATGGTGAAAGACCCAGCGGACGTCTTGGACAGGCAAAAATGCCTTGACGCTCTGGCTGCTCTGCGCCACGCTAAGTGGTTCCAGGTTCGGAACATCATTTTACTTTCTTATTGTAGCCTTATGAGATGCATTATTTCTTATTTGTTTATTCTTTTACTTGTTTTCCACATTTGGTTTTCATTTTATAATGAGGAAAAAAACTAAAGCAAAAAAGGAAAAAAAACTATTCAAGGATGCCACTTAAAACGATCTGGTCACTGTTTACCACATTAATTATAAATCCAAGTTTATCTGAAGCTTTTATGGGAAAAAAAGTTACTTATTTTAGACCTGGCATCCTTGTATTCTCTTTCAATTTTCCAAGTACTGCATTATGATTCCATGTAATTCCATAAGGCTGCACAAACTCTTTGCACAAAGTTGTGCCATCAAGAAGTGCTTTCATGTTTGACATTTGTATTGTTTTTATATTCTATATTTTTTTGTAGAATGGGGAGTGAGAGAAAAAGGACTATCTGCGTAGTTTCCTGTGATCCTGCTATCTGAGCAGAAGTACAGGCAAAGTAGCGCAGATATCCTTTGCTCTTTCAGTCCCTATACTCTCCTCTCAGGTGGACTCTTGTACTTTGAAGTACCTGTTTGTGAGATACTTGGATAAACCTGGGCTCAGGGTTTAGAAGATGGCAAGAAACGTCATAATTTCTTGTGCATCTTGCAAACTTTGAGCTCCTTTTACTAACTATGAGGTACAAGACTACTGGGAATGGCAGCTGATTGCAAAATCATACACACTTCAGACCGTATTCAAGCTTCCATTATGCACAGTAGTGTTTGGACCTCTATAACAGAGCTGATTTTCTTGTTTGGTCCATTGTCTTTTCTTGCTTGGTTGCACTGTAAACCTAACTTTTATTACATCAAAAGGCTAGAGCTAATGGACTTCAGTCATGTGTGATCATCATCCGAATCCTGCGAGACCTCTGTCAACGAGTCCCTACGTGGTCATCCTTTCCAGGATGGGTGAGTTTCTTTTTTCAGACTGGCTCATGAAACCATTATAAGACGAGCACTAGATGAAGCTGTTGACCCTATTCACGTGTGCTAATAACATCCATCCTGAGTAATCAGATCTGAACAGATCACAGCAAGTTTAGTCTTATCGCTCGCAAGCCTTCTTTAATGTGTCCTTAACAAAAAAAAAATGGTGGAGGTGGATAAAGGGAAGTATGCGACCACGTTCTTGAGCTGCATCGACATAATACAACTGACATCCTCTTGCCTGCTGCATTTTTCACTTTCAAAATCCAGGGTTTTTCACCACTGAATAAGGCCACATGTCTAATGCTATAAACATCCCTGTAGTGCTAATTATCCCTTAAAAGTTAAATTTTACAACGTTTTGCTCCAAATGAGGACGGAAGAGTTGCCTGTGTTGACGGTTGTTTTCGTAGTTAGGTCTACGTCCTTATGATACATGTAGAGATGTCCTGTGCTTTGTCACATGCACATAACATTGCTTACACACTGTGGTTTTCTTGTCAATAATACAAACTTTGTTGACAAAACTCAGACTAGTGGGAGGTGGTTCGAGTTTGGTCAATGTATCGCCCAAATCAGCAGTTGCCGTGGTTACTTTTAGTTGGCAGTAGCTTTAAGTTAGCAGAGAAGCTAACATGCAGTCCTTTTTCCCCTCTGGCATGTCTGCAGGACATCACACTGGGGGTGTGGCTAAATCAACAATTCCACCTTTGCTCTCTAAGTTTGAGATTGTGACATTGCTTCAATTGAGATTTGATTTACAGTATGATCGAGATTGTGACACCCCTACTCAGTCTTTTCAGTCATCAACCATTTTCATTTGTCTCATTACTTGTGCAGTCTAGCTATTGTGCCACCTGTTTGGCTCCTTACTGTATGGAGCAGGTGGATATTACTGAGAAACATAGGACTGCATAGAGCTAACTTTGTCAACAATGTGTGAACTCCTTTTTCAGTGGCTTGAAAATAATGGGCATACATTTATTTTTAAAGGTTACAAACTACAGCTTAAACTCCACAAATTAATGATTTATAATCCAGTCTGGCTATATTTTTTTTAGTATCTACAATGTGTTTAGAAAGAAATTGCTGAATTTACTTTCTAGGAACTTGAGGCACAAACAGTGACTGTAATGAAAGTCTTTTCCATGTTTTAAAGCCTGTATTGGTGTGAGTTTTTCTGTCAAGCATCTAAGTCCCTCCTCACTGCCGACTGTGTTCAGGCCATGGAGCTGCTAGTCGAGAAGGCCATCAGCAGCGCCTCTGCTCCGCTCAGCCCAGGCGATGCACTGAGACGAGTCTTTGAATGTATTTCTTCTGGGATATTACTCCCTGGTAAGTGCCTGTGATTGTAAGGGACTTTCTGTTTGTGCTGGAACCGAAAAAGGGCTGTTCATAGCTCATAAACCCAAATACCATCACATCTGCATTAAATATAAAGGTACATCTATAATTCTTTAGCTTAACCTTGCTCATCAAAGGACAGGGAGATGCCTGATCTGGATTTATCATAAGATCATCTCTATACCTGAACTAGGGATAGGCATGATTTTCCGATCTTCTGAATGTTATTTTAAAATGTTATTGATTATAGAAAGTAATCTCTTCTAAAACTTTCCTGTTGTCTAAAAATATACATATGTTAAAATGATACATATTTTAGCTTTTGCTGCAGCACTGTGAGATAAGACACTGCTCTGCTGCCAGAAACATGCAGACACTATCATTGTTGTCAAAATGTGTGTGTAACTCCGTCAACAAAATAAAAGTAAATGAAGAGCATTTGAAAACCAGATGACATATGTATGATGCTAGATATGCAGATTGGAGTGTGGCTCTAGTCTTAGAAAACAGGTTGCCTGTTTGGAAATATGCTTGCTTTTTGTCTGTACCTGACCTGAGCCAGGTTGAGTTAGATTAAGCTGAGACGAGTTTGTTTCCCCTGTCCCTGACATACAACTGCATGTATGTCATGCCTATTGTTTTTTTTTTCCTGTCTACAGACGTGTATTGTAAATGATTAACATACACAGATATTACAAATGACCATGGGCTTTTTCGTGACTACTCTTGTCTCAGCATGGTTATCAGTCGATGACAAAAGCCTGCTACTCTCACAAGAGGGCGGTATAAAAATGACTGAGCTGACGAAGAGTTATCTGTTTGAACAGGTGGGCCAGGATTGGTCGATCCATGTGAGAAGAAACCTGTGGACACTCTGATACCCATGGGAGAGCAACAGAGAGAGGACATCACTTCAAGTGCACAAGTACAAGCTCTGAAACGATACATTAGATAAGATTGTTCTTTAGTAGTCTCGCAACAGGGAAATCTACTGAACTATGAACCTTAGTGAGATATTAAAGAATAAGACTGAGGGTTTAATTTAAAAAAAATGAAGACTTGTCTAGAGCCTTTTTTGATATGAATTCTGGAAAATGTTCAGAAAGTTGGGTCCAGCTGGAGATTGTCTTGGTGAGACGCCTTCAAATAGTACTATATTTTTACTCTAAAACAGCTTTTTTTATCAATCTACATCCACACAAATTTGTTTAGGTCTGGATTAGCACTCATCTGTGTCCATACTAATAACACATTCCCATTCACATATCAGAATGAGCTTTATTGACCCTGTGTGATTGCAAATATAGGGAATTCGTTGTTTTTTTCAATTACTAGGTTTTCTTGCATATACAGTAAAATGTTGAATAGAAATGTACAGAATTAGTTCAATATGTGTTGCACCAGTGTGTCAAAGTAGGAACAAGGATGTCTAAAGGGTTTTTAAAGTTGAATGAGGAGGGTCCAATGAGCATCTAGTTTGGGGGGGGGGGTTACTGTTGATTTGCGGGAGGTTGATATGATCTCAAGTTTATAAAAATATACAATCATGATATCACAGTCAAGATATTTGTGATATTTTTTACAGATTTCAAAATAAGTGTTTGTTTTGATATGGAAGGATGTATACTTCACAATAAAAACACATTTATGCAAAATAGATCTACTAATATCAACAACAGTCATAAATGAAATAGAATCAAATTAGTTCAAGTAACATTTAGGTAACTGTAATTAAAACATTTAACAAGCTTTATTGTTGTAGTAGTTTTAATCATTTGGTAATTATAAGTGAATATCTTTACTATTATTCAAAAGGGATTGCTAACAAACGTTTAGTATTATATTCTGTCAATGGGTGAAAGGCTGTGTACACCCTGGACAGGTCACCAGTCCATCACAGGGCCACATAGAGATAACAACCATCCACTCTCACATTCACAATTTACAGTGTCCAATTGGCCTAATCGCCAAATCTGCATGTTTTTGGACTCTGGAGAACACGGATGCCTTTTTAAAAAATCAATAAATTAAAAAGTAATAATAAATAAATACAAAAATAGTGGATGTAGCCTTGTTTTTGGTCTTCTCTTCACTCATGAAGCTGAAATGCCCTCTGCTGGAGGCTTCCCGTTTTTTCACTAAAGACTAACTGGCTTGTGTCCGTGTCCCCACAGTTTGCACTGAGGTTGCTCGCATTCCGTCAGATCCACAAAGTCCTGGGCATGGACCCTCTGCCGCAGATGAACCCCCGCTTCAACATCCGCAACAGCCGCAAACGTCGCCGTGACAACAGCGACGGGACAGACAGCTTTGAGGGTGAAGGCAAAAAAGACAAGAAAGACTATGATAGTTTGTAAGCCTCTCTATTCATATAACATACTAAAAAAGTAATTACTTGTTGTATGCACTGTCTCTCCTATTTTTAAGCTACAAATGTTTCTGTTGCAGCTGTTTCTGCTGAAGCAGCTATTGCAGCTTCATTTGCTGTTACACAAACAAGAAAACCATGTCAGTGTACTGTTTTAGTTGTAGATTTCCTCTTTTTGGCTACAGTCACAGATAATGTGCTTCTTTAGTAGAAGTGTTGACGTGAGCTTGTGCCGCTGCTTCCCTCTCACCTGTGTGTCTGTTTCATTTAAAGTTTGCAAGGAAAGGGCGAAATGATTTCACCAGACTTTAAAGCTACACTATGACTATGAAGCCTTCATTCATCTGTACAACTGCGTTCACAGGTGTTTGGTATCGTGTTATTGTTTTTGTGAATCATTTATTTTTTGCCCGACTTATTAGATTATTTTTCTGTTAAATAATAATGACTGTACTTAACACACGTGATGTTGATGCTGTGGTATTTTTTCCTGATGCTAAAGACAAAATAGAGAAGTTTAAAAAAAAAAAAAAAAAAAAAAAAAAGTGGAAGCATTGAAGTAATTGGGGTTCATCCTCTGGGGAACATGCTAAAATATGATCAAGATCATGTGGGGCATTGCACAACACTTGAAGAACTGTAACTGTTGTTAGAGCTTTGTTTGTCGTGACGTCATCAGCCCTTGGTGTTGTTTAGTCTTTATTTTCTTATATATATAAGAAAGTATTTGTATATTATTTAGATGAAAATGCTTTGATTTGTGGAAAACATGGCCATGTTCATGACACATACAGTTTTTGGCTTTTAAAATGTATAATGGTCCTGGTTCAGAATGGTCTGTATTGGCTTGCTTGCCTTTTTAATTTGTTTAGGTACTAATTTAAATGTAATATTTGAAAGCAAAGAAAAGCAGGTTATTGTCTGTGAAAGGAATCATTCGGAGATCCTGTTCGAATGACTGCTGTGTTCTGAGTTCTGCTTTATCATTTCCATTAGCAGAATAAAACCATTTCCAGTTTGAAGTGTGTATCTTGTTTCCTCTCATGGTGAACAATCAATATACTTTGGCCTGCGGATAGTTTTTTCTATTTAACAAAAAAAAAAAAAAAAATCAAAACAACCCTAATTTATATAACATTTTTCCAACATGTGCAATGAATTGAAATAAGAAAATATAAAAATGGAATGTAAATGAAACAACTCGATTAATAATTTAGAGTTGGACAGAAGTTCAGTGATGAAGTATTGCATTCTATTTCTCAATAAAAACAAGTTACTATATTTTGAAACCATACTGAACTTGTTAAACAGAAACATCACACATCTGATGGAAACCACTGTCCATAAATAATTATTCATACAAAGGCTTATTCTACACTATTTTATTAACATTTTTGCTCAATCATTTAGCCCTGTGCAAACACACAGATTTGTGAAATGTTTCACTTTAACATGCATTTTCTGTTTATAAAGAACTTTTATTAAAAAAAAAAATTGATTTCTTCAACTTTTACTCACAAGCAAAATTTTAATTACAGGACAGAGGAAGAGATGAAAAATCTGTTTTTAGGCAGCTTTATTGCCACATTTCCACTCTGGCATGTAAAAAATGAAATATGTAAAACCAACCCTACATGAGGCCCGAATCTGTCAATGAACTGATACTTCAACCTTTTTAACTGCCTTTAATGAAAAAAATAATATCTGCAGATCACATGTCTCCATGACTGTTCTTTGAATGTTTTAAATATCCTGGACTTGTGCATTTGTAGTACTTATGTACATAATAAGTGTAAAATCTAAATAAAAACAGAAAGCAATGATTTGCAAATATCATATTTTATTCCAAACAGGAACATAAACATCATATATTGAAACTGAGGCATTTTACCTTTTCATGAAAAGCATTAGCTCATTTTGTATTTGATGGCAGCAGTACATCTCAAAAAAGTTGGAACAGAGACAACAAAAGGCTGGAAAAGTAAATGACAAATCGAAATAACTGGAGGGGCATTTGACTAATTAGGTTAATTGGCAACAGGTCAGTAACATGACTGGGTAGAAAAGGAGCATTTCAGATGGAAAGATGGAAAGGGCTTCACCAATCTGTGACAAACTGCATACAAAAATTATGGAAGAATTTCAGAAATTAATTTTACATTAATTTCCTTAATTGCTAAAATTGCAAAGACTTAGCAGATCCCACCATCTACAGCAGGAAACAACACTGCCCTGCATGTTTTAGATGTTGCCCCGTCCCAATAGACCTGATTCAAATGATCAGCTCATTATCAAGCGCTGCAAAAACCTGATAACGACCCATTCATTTGAATCTGATGTTTTGGAGCAAGGTAACATCTAAAACATGCAGGGCAACATCGAAAATGTGCAGGGCAGTGTTCTCCAAGGGCCAGGGTTAGGAAACACTAATCTACAGCATATAATATCATCAAAAAGATTCAGAAAATCGGGAAGAGTCTTTGTGTGCAAGGGACAAGGTCAAAACTGGATGCTGGTGATTTTCGAGCCCTGAGGCAGCACTGCATTAAAAACAAACGTTATTCTGTACTGGAAATCACTGCAGGGGCTCAGGAACACTTGCGGAAATCACTGTCTGTGAACACAGTTCACTGTGCAATCCAAGTTAAAGGTGCATCGTGTATTTTCCTCCAAATTCTGACTTTAATCTCAGAATTGTGGTATTTTTCCTCCAAATTCTGACTTTAATCTCAAAATTCCTGTGATAATTATTCCTAAGTGGGGAATGGGTCGTATTTCGCTTTGTTCGCAGCACTAATATGATTGTATAGCATCCATTTTAGGTGCATTTTTACAAACCAGGTAATTGTAAAGCAAGATATTTTGAAGAATTGCCGATATATTAACCATAAGGGTTCCCCGAATTAGTGGATAGGAGCACTATCTTGACAAACACTAAATCTCTGACGTGTTTGCGCACGCGCGTTAGGAGATGGTAGTCGGAGATACTACTGTCTTTTTACGAGACTGGGGTGGTATCTAAATATTAAACAAACTCGGTTAAATATAGTAAAATGTTTTGGTAAAAACCGAACATGAAAGGCATTTTTACTTTTCATAAAAAACATTTTCATCAAAATAAGTGTAGAAAGGTTGTACATATCCCACAATGCATAGCGGTGGCATAGTAGTATGTCGCTAGACTTAGAGTTTGAAAACGTTGTTTTTTGGTTCAACCGCCTGGCGTCTTTCTGTTAAGCAGTTCTTATTTAACTCACGTGAATAACAATGTAATTTAAAGTGTGTTTAAAGTTTGAAACCTAAGTGAGGAAGGTGTTACAGAGAAGGGCTTGGGCCACTTTAACTACTAACAGTAGATCACTCTTGTTTTTCTTCAGATCGTATAAATCTTTCGCCTTTTACTAAAGATTTCCGTGGAGAGGAACAATAAGAGTATAA
>JAFBJR010000516.1:5900-37540 GCA_016785285.1 Brachirus orientalis
GTGACCACACGAGGCAGCAGTAGACCAGCAGCTCCTGTGTCCCTGTGAGCTAAAATCACTGATTTTCTCTATGAGGTTTGGTGTGGGAGAGTGAGCGGTTTACAGACTTGAGTTCCCTGTCGATGTGTGACTCTGTCTCATGTCTCTTCTGTCCGTCTCGTGTCTCAGGTGTGTCTTCTGTGTTCCGTGTGTTACCACGTCTTCTGCTGTCATCGCTCAGAGAAAACCGGTCGCCGCTGGATGGCGCTGGACTGCGCTGGTTTGTCCATCGGGATCCTGGGCTGTTACGTCCCCGGAGTTTTCTACACCTTCTACTGCAACAATGTAAGTCCATTTACGTCTCTGCTGTTGCCGTGGTTACAGAGAGTCAGACTGACCCTGATGTTCAACTTCCTCTTCAGAAAACCCAGATTTTTTCCCCCATATTTAATGTGAAAAGAATAAACCTTGAACGATGAATTTAAACAGTTTACACACGCCGTGCAACTCTTTTAAACTTGTTTTAACTAAAATAGTCCAAAATAAAAGGTCAGGAGACTGAGATAAAAATCTAAATAAAATCTAGTGTTTGATGATTTGTCATCTCTTCATATTATCAGCGATGAAGAGATTGATTCAACAGAATATAATATTTATCAGTCTGATTTAATGTATGACTCTATATTGTTTTAATCGTTTAGATGTAGAAAAAAAAAATTATTTGATGCTTTTAGTTTAAAAAATATAGACATTTATTTAGTGTTTTTATTTATTTATTTACAAACATCTCATTATTTGTTTTAGTTACTGATCAGACGACTGATTAAAAGTCTGATGTGTTTTTGATTATTCTCAAAATATTTGTACTTAAAATACAGTTCACAAAAGAATCAACTATAAAGAAGATTATATTCTGGCTGCAACTAAGGATTATGTTTTTTATCCATTCATCTGGAGATTATTTTCCCCATCAATTAAGTAAAAGTTTGGTTCATAAAATGTCAGAAAATATTGATCAGTGTTTGACAAACCTTTAAATGATGATGTTCTCAAATGTCCTGTTTTGTCCACAAACCAAAATGATTCAGTTTGAATGATTTTCTTTGTTATTTGGAGCAAAGAAACCAGAGAATATTCACATTTAAGAAGCTGAAAAATCACAGAAACAAACAAAAAACACTCAAACTGATTCATTTATTATTGGATTACTTTCAACAAGTTTAAATCACTAAAATGTATCATTAATTTGGATGTTTTTATCTGGTGATGAAGGAAATGATTTACTGTGAGAATTTAAATATATAATCATGCATTTACATATTTTTCTAATATTAAAACACCCATAGATAACTTCACTTGAATTCATCTAAAAATGAAATGACATGAGTCACTTTCAAATCAAATAGTGTCATTTAAAACAATGCAGATAAAAACTGCAAAGGCTGTGATTTACTTGTTGTTGAATTAAAAAGATTTCAAATCAGTTTTACAATCTTAAAGGATCAGGAAATGTTTGACTATCGTTACTGTAAAGACGTTAAAACCTGGACGTCGTCCTCGTCCTCGTCCTCGTCCCTGGAGACGGCGCAGCTTCACAGCAGCTCTCACTTCAGTAATTGATTAAAGCTGAAGCGGCGCCACCGTCTGGCTCCGAGTGACTCATTGTTCCTGGTGAATCAGCGCCGCGACACCTTCGGTGCGCTCGCGTTTGGAATCCAGCCTCCGATGACACAAGCCACTTTCACTTCCTCATTCCAGCCGCCCACCTCCCCGCTTCTTTGGGTTTTTTTAAACTTGGCCGCGCTCCTCGCTGCTCGCTTTCCCCCGCATGTTGGAAGCGCCGGGTTATTTTGCCCCAGAACGCAGCAGAAATCTGCTCCAGCTCAAACCAGATGGCTGCGTTCACGGCGCCGTCCGTCACTCCTGTTCCCGACCATATGACGCTCGCCGGCCGGTGCCAAGACTGTGGCTGCACTGCTGGGTGGCCGCTCTGCTGCGGGACGCCAAGTCCCCGAGGAAAGGCTGCTTTTATATTTAGAAGAAGCAGACGCACTCCGGCGGCGACACTCGCTTCTTCACTCGCTTCTTCACTCTCTTCTCCTTCTTTTCTTCTCTGGGAGAAATTTGGCGGCGGCGGCCGCTCGGCGAGGCCTCGTTTCTGCCTGGTGCAAATTTATTCACTGTGAAATTCAGCAGGACTCAACACATGAGGACGTGTGACTGGACCGAGGCCTGGATCCACACAGGCGGACAGAAGGGACGGAGACGAGGCCGTCCAGACTTTAGCACTTGGAGAAGAAAGACTCTCCAGACTCTGGACTGTGATGCGTGAAGATTTCACGCGTTTGCTTGGATAACAAACACCAAAAATCACTAACAGAAAAAACACTTTTAACACAGAATACAGGGTGAAAAAAGTGAATCTCTTTATTATTCCATTTTATTGAAACTGAACATGAAGCAGTTTTACTTCACCTGCCCTCCTCGTGCTAATGCTAAGCTAACAGTCATGAGAGTTCTTTAAAATATTTCAACCACAAGAATTTCACATCGGGACAATTAATGTCTCCATTTTTGTACCTTTGCATCAAATTGCTGTGTGAAAATTTCTTTTCATAATTAATTTTTTAATTACAATCATTTGGTTCAGAAAATGTCAGAAAAAGGTTAAAAAAAAATATTGATCATTGTTTGTCAAACGTGGAAATGATGATGTTTTATGCACAAACTAAAATGATTCAGTTTGAATGGTTTATTTGTTATTTGGAGCAAAGAAACCAGAAAATATTCACATTTAAGAAGCTGAAAAATCACAGAAACTGATTTGAATTATTGAAAAAAAAACACTCCAATTAATCAATTATCAAAATAGAAATAAAATTTATTTAAAATAAGAAATTTTAAATTTCTTAATAATCAATGAATCAAATAATTGCTGCAGTCAATAATAATAGTCACAGTTATCCTGAGTAAAAATAATTCTTATGTTGTTTGCCAGAAAATGTTTTATTTTTATTTTTGTCAATCAATAGACATGAAACCATCCTTCAATGATCAGGAAATAATCGATGACCTTTTGATTTTCTTTAGTAAAACTGGTGTTGAATCTTCTAAAATCCTTATTTTACATCTCAAACCTTTCCTCATCATTTCATAAGCAGAAATTAGTATTTATTAGTTTGTGTCCACTATTTTCTCCATTAATCAATAAGTCGTTTGGTTCATAAAATGTTGGTCAGTGTTTGTCAAACCTTCTCAAACGTCTTGTTTTGGTTCAGTTTGAATGATTTCTTTATTTGGAGCAAAGAAACCAGGAAATATTCACATTTAAGAAGAATTTTTAAAAATTCAGTCATTGCGGTTCTTGCCTCGTCAAAGAAAACTAATTTTAACAATTAAAAAAACAGCCAAGCTGATGAATGGATTGTGACAAGAGTTGACAGTTGATTTTCTACTTAACAGAACGTTAGTGTTTGAGAATTAAGTGAAACGTTTTTTAATGATATGAAAAGAACAAAAGTCAGGTTTGAGAAACCACCGAGATCCAATTATTTTTATTGTCTGTTAATGAATTGCCTCAGTTTTCTCTCTTGTCATGTTTGCACCATTGTAAGACCTGAGCCCTGACCTCTGACCTCTGCAGTACTGGCGGCAGCTGTACCTGCTGACCGTGTTGGCCATGATGGTGGCCGTCTTCTTGGCTCAGACTCATCCCGCTTTCCTCAGTAAACAGTGGAAGCAGCTGCGATCGCTCGTCTTGTGCTCGGTGGCCGTTTACGGCCTCGTTCCCACCGTCCACTGGATCTGCGTCACGGGAGGCTCCTCCCCCGAGCTGCTGCGGGTCAGACACGCCCCCTTCTTCTCGTCTTTATGATGAATACCGTTAGGTAATGTGTCGGAGAAATTAATGATTGGATGCGTTTGTTTTCCTTGTTCAGGCTTTTCTTCCTCGTATCTTGGGAATGTACGTCATCGCAGCGTTAGCGCTGCTTTTCTACGTCGCTAAAGTCCCTGAACGATATTTCCCAGGTGAGTCTGAACCTTTTGAAGTTTAGATTCTGCACTTCCTGTTTTAAACACTAGTGGCTGCTGTTTCTCAAAATGTTCCATTGTTGTTGTCGGTGTTTCCCGAAATGTCGTCATGGTGACCCGTAGTTTTTGACAAACACATTTTCATCAAATCTGTTTCAGCTAATGTTGTTTTGAATTGAACTTTTATACACGTTATTTTAAACGTATTCACACATTTTCAATAGAAAGTTGGGGATTTGTTTAAGGTCTGAGGGTCTGGACTCTCACTGGTTTGTGTTGTTGTTGTTTACGTTGTTGTTGTTGTTGTTTACGTTGTTGTTGTTGTTTACGTTGTTGTTGTTGTTGTTTACGTTGTTGTTTACGTTGTTGTTGTTTACGCTGTGCAAAGGTCAGCTGAACTACGTGGGCTCCAGTCACCAGCTCTTCCACCTGCTGCTGCTGCTGCTCTTTTATTGGTGGCATCAGTCGTCAGGTTTCATCATGAGTCACAGACACCGTCACGCGTGTCCTGAAGCTCCGCGACACGACTGAGACGCTGCAAAGCATCCTGGGAAATTCAGCCCTTCACACGGTAAACACACCGTATGTTTTTCATCTTTCTACTAAACATTTTTACAAACAAAAGACAGAAGTTAATGACATTTTTATTTCATTTATTTACTCACTCGTTCATCGTTCGGATCATGTGATCTAATGTGACGTCCTTTTAAAAACTTTATTGCAGGTTGAAGAATCGCCGCGTCACGATCGTCAAACCTGCGATCTTCGGGACGCCAGGAGGCGGAGCAACTTTGACTCCGACTCTCACACAGTTTTAGCTTCGTGATCAAATTAAACATCATGTGGATCAAAAGTACATTTTTAAACTTGATAAAATAATTTCTGTCTCATGAACTGACCTGAAAAAAAGGCAAACACTTGACACTAAAAATACATTTGAACTTTTTTTTTGGCCTCAGAGGTTAAAGTTCAACTCAACTAAACCTTTTTTTATTTTGTATTTTTAAAAAAAGTGTTGTTTCTCGCAGCTTCAGTGTTTGTAACGTTTTTGTTTCTTTAAAAAGGAAACTGACCTGAAGTGGGCGGAGACTCGTGCTTACTTACCGTCTCTGATTGGTCAGGTTTAGGTTCTTTGTTCAGCTGCCATGTTTCTATAGAAGAGCGCTTAACCAGTGTTTCCCAAACAGTGGGGCGAGACCCACAGATGGATCACAGGACATTTGTTTTGTGTCCTGGATTTTAAGTTGTTAAGTTACTCATCGGGTTTTTTTTACAGTTTTCTGTTTTCAATCATTTTGATTTAAGTCCAGACACTTTTTTTTATCAAAGCACTGAACATGTTTTTCTTTCTGCTGTAAATTCTGATTAGTTTTCACTGTTTTCTTTTCCACACGATCTTAGTTTCTCTGTTTAGGGTGATGTGCAATGTCAAAGGTCAACACGCGTGTTCAGACGACTTCATGACTAATGTCTCTTATTTCCAGGTTCAGACTCTGTTTGTTTACATTATTTTGTTTGACGTATTTATTCACTTTGTGTCGTCTCAGTTTTTGTACGTGACAAATCAAACTGCCGAAGTTTTAAATAAACCGAAGCAGCTGGAAAAAAAAACTGTCCCGACTTTGTCTTTAACGTTAAAATGTTTCTAATCTTTAGCCAAAATGAAAAACGACAACAAAAGAACCTGAAGACTTTAGTTTTATTTCTAACAGAAAGTGTTGAGTCGTAACTTTGTGAAAAATGAACAGCACTTAAAAAACAAACAAGTGATCAAAGTTTTTAAAGAAGTAAAACAAGATTCGATCCCTTCGTGTTTCCACGTCGTCACGACGACGTTAAAATGCATAGAGACAAAAACGACGACGCGTCACGATCCAAAGGTCGGAGCCGAGCTCAGGTTAAGGCTTCGCGGTGCGAAAAACGTGTCGGCACGTCTCAAGGCGGAAAGAACTTTTTCTACACAGTCGCATGTTAAAGGGAGAGTTCAGGTTTTTTTTTAAGTGCTCAGGCACAAAAAAAACCTGAACTATCCCTTTAAGTTTTTAATCACAGTACAGTTGGAGTGTTTCTTTCTTGGTTTTGAAACGTTGCAGCATTAAAGGCCTCAGCAAACAGGTGGCGCTCAAAGATGCGATTAAAACGTTCCACAGGTTTTTTTTTTCTTATTCAAAGACACAAAATGTTCTCAAAAAAAAAGGCAACATCGCGACATCGACTCGTATTTTCAAGAAAAAGATCCAGACCTGAAAAGATGTGGGAAGACTCCGGGTAAAGTCACTGTTTGGAGGGAAAAGGGGCGGCTCCAAACGGGTCCAGCTCCACCGGCTGCGACGGCGCCGCCTGCTGCTGCTGCTGCTGCTGCTGCTGCTGCTGCGAGCCGCCGTGGACGACCAGCTCAGTGAAAGGCACCGCCCCAAAGTCGTCCATGGTCCGACTCTCTCCCAGACCCGCCCACGTCTTAGCGTTGGCCGAGCTCACGTCGCTCTTTCCGTCTCCGTGGCCGTGATGGCGACAGACGTCCTGCGGGTGAAACGGTTTGGCTCCAAACGGATCTAAGATGGCGTCGTCTGTCGTCACGGACGCCGCCTTGTCTTTTCCGTCCGTCATGGTGACGTCGACGCTGATGTTCTCTTTGGAGTCGGACGCGCTCAGGAACTCGTTGCTGCTCTGCGAGTCTCTGCGTCCGACCTTCTTGTGCCTGCGGACTCGCTCCGGCGTGCGGTACGTGGCCTTGTTGGTCTTGCGCCCCCCGGTGGGCGTACCGTGGTGGCGTTTGCTGCCGGCGGTGCCGGCGTCCTGCTTGGTTTTCCTCTGACGTGACGAGAGTTTCTGGAGGCTTCGCTGCTTCAGACGCTGCTGCTGAGGACTCGCCGACTCGTCCAACGACGGGCGGAAGACGTCGTCCGCACTTCTGGAGGTGACGGGAGGTGGCGCCGTGGAGCCCGGCTGGAAGGGAGAGAAGCCGAAGGCGTCGATGCTCTCTGGGGAGATGGGCGGAGTTTGGCCCAGGGGGACGTCACTGCTGCTCTTGCCGGACTTGGACAGGTTGCGGCTGAACGGCGCTTTGGTAAAGACATCAAAGTCGTCTGCGGTGACGCGTTGTTGTTGTTGTTGTTGCTGTTGTTGTTGTTGTCGTTGTTGCTGTTGTTGCTGTTGTTGTTGCTGTTGTTGTTGTTGTTGTTGCTGTTGCTGCTGCTGCTGCTGCTGCTGCTCGATGCTAACCTGTCTGAACGGAGCTTTGGTGAAAATGTCCGTATTTCCTGGAGGTTCGATTCCTCCGAGGAAAGGAGCAGCTCCAAAAACATCCACGGCGGCGGCGGCGTTAGCATTAGCTGTGGCTCCACTCGGTGACAGAGGAGGAGTCATGAGAGTGGAGGAGGAGTCAGCTGGAGGGCTCCTCCTGCTGGCCACAGTTTTGGCAGGTTTCTTTGAGCGACTCTTGACTCTGTTAGCGTCGTCGTCGTTGACGTTGTTTTCGTCGTCAGAGCTGCGTTTGTCGTCGTCTTCTTCCTCGTCAGAATCCATGAGCAGCGGGTTCTGACCCAGGTTCTCGGGTTCTGTATCTTCTCCGTGCTCACTGTTCAGAGCCTCCTCTTCCTCCTGCTCTTCGTCCTCGCTGCTCTTGGGCGAAGGAGGGTCCGACTCAAAGTCGCTGTCGGACTCTTCGGCTGCTCGGCCGCCGCTCCTCCTGCCGGGTTTGTTCTCCTTCACCACAGGAAGCTGAAGGTCGTTGGTGGAAACACAAACGGAGACGTCGTCGTCGACGGCGACCGTTTGTTCCGTTTGTTCACTTTTTATCAAAGTAGAACCTGAAAGACACAAACAAACCAAAGTTAAAGACGACGTGAGAACGTGAAGCAAAACGTTCGTTTTTAACCTTTTACAAACTACATGTAAAAGAGAAGATTCTATATTTTCATTCTATTTAATATTTCTTCTACTTTTTTTTGTTTTTTGTTTATTACACAATAAAAATCTGAATCTTTTGTTATAAAAACCCTGTTAATAACAAATGACTTCACAATAAAGTTATTTGAACACATTGGTCACAAACAGTTTCACTGCCTTTTAATAACAAGGGATAATTATTTTCTGTAATTGTTTTCCCAATTATTTTACAGAGTAATTTTGTTTTATTGTGAAATAAATATTGTGTTGTTACATTTTAACCTTCAACAGTTAAAGAAAGTATTTTATTTTACAGTTCTATGTTATTATCTAATCTAATCTAATCTGAGATACAAACAAACACCAGGGATTGTGGAATTATTGATCAAGAACCACAACTGTTTGATCGTAAACATATTAAAATAAAAGGAGGATGAGGAGAGAAGAAGGTCAAGTTTTCTTTTGGTCTTTGTGTCTTTTCTGAAATCAGGATTAGGATTAAAGTCATAATCCCAGCAGTTTGTCTAATATCAGAACAGAAGGAGATTATCTGAAAAAAAAAAGAACTGCTCTGGCAGAAGAAGAAGAAATAAAGTTTAAAGTTAGAGATTAAACAAACAAACAAGTCAGAGATTAAATCTGAAATTAAAGACACATCATGTTCAGATTAAAGTGAACACAATGGTACTTTTTTCCCCATAAAATAAAATAAACAGATTTGAGTGACAGAGAACATACGTGTAGAAGAGGAGCCGCAAATAACTGAGTGAATGGTTTTCCATTGAAATCAACAGTAAGTGAAAGTCTGATGTTTGACAGAACATGCTAACGTCACGGACCGAGGACAGATGTGAGGTGGACCAGACGTGGGCCGTGAGCCTCGGGTTTGACACACGTGGGATGCAGAAGACGGCTTTTCCGTTCTAATCTGCGTTTCTGTAAATTGTTGCTCAGATTTTGGCAGATTTTCTGACTAAAGACTTCTGTTGGGTTTTTCTTCTCTTCCTGGTGTAAAGACATTTTCCCTAAAATCTTAAAATTGCGTCTCATTAGCAGGTGGATCGAGTCCAACTCTGTGAAAATAAACTGCGTCTCCAACCAAAATCAGCCAAGTTATTGTTTCTGATCACAGGAAGTGGAAAAAAAGCAGCACCTCCTGCTGAGAGACGACGACGTCTCCACGTCCAAACTGGCAGGAAGTGATGAAACATCAGCCAACGCTTTGTTCTTCAAACACAACCGACATTAGAGACTCAAAGGACGATTCAGGGAACAGAAACTCCCATCATGTGACCATGTGACCATGTGACCATGTGACCATGTGACCATGTGACCTGTGACCTGAGCTGACCTTTACCTAAACGTAAAGAATCTACAGATTTAAATTCACTGAGAAAAACAATAACATTTTAACTTTTTTTTTACTTTTTCCTGATCCTGGTTTTATTTTTAATTTAATTACCAAATTTATTCATTGTACGTATTTCAACTTTGATTTGAAAATATAAAAAATGTGTTCAATTTTCTTTTCCATTTTTATTTTCAAAGGGAAAATAATATTCAGATTAGAAAGTAAAGGCGTGATTGTTTTGTAATTTAATCTCCTGAATGAAAAATTAAATATGGTGAAACTTGAGTGAGAGAAAATGATGTTCTATGTAATTGAAAAAAGTGAAGCGTTGATCAGCACATTTTTGTGATTATTAAAGAGAAAATTGATCACAACTGACATAAAAATGAGAATCTTTACATTTTTAAATTAAAGTTTGTTTGTTTGTTTTTTAACATTTTTATATCAGTTAAATGATCAGGAATATTTATTTATTTATTTATGCTCTTTAAAAACTTTTATCTCTTCTGTTTTGGGTGTAAATAAATGAAATATTCTTCTGTGACCTCTGACCCTCCTTAAACTAAATGATTAAGGATCAATAACCTTGAAATCCAATACCTGAAAATCAGTTTTTCACTGATAACTATTATAAAATGAAACATCAAACACAAGCTAAAATATGAAAGTTTCTTTGTTTAATAATCTGAGGAGGATTAATTTAACAGATGAAAACATGAAGAAAATACATCTGAGGGTGGATTATTTTTGCGGATTAGGAAGTTTAATTTACAATGAAAGTCACTAATATTTGACTTTATGATATTGTATCATTTTATGCACGAATGAATTCATTGATTATTGATCACTGATCAGTCTGACAGTCAGTCATGTGACTTTAGCAGGATTCACCTTCACACATCAGCTCTTTTATTACACTTTAACATTTTTTTTATCTTATTTAAAAATGTACGTCTATTTTCTCCTTTCTTATTTTAAATGTTGATAAAAAAAAGTTGTTGATAAATAAAGTTAAGTTTAATGTTATTTATTTTTTTCTTATTTCTAATCTGGAAAATTTTATGAATGTGTTTTTCTGAAGTCTGACAATAAAAGTCTGAAAATAAAAATGGGATGTTTTAAATCTTGTCATCAGAGTCTCACCCTCTCACTGTCTCACCCTCCCACTGTCTCACCCTCTCACTGTCTCACCCTCTCACTGTCTCACCCTCTCACTGTCTCACCCTCTCACTGTCTCACCCTCCCACTGTCTCACCCTCTCACTGTCTCACCCTCTCACTCACCACAAAGATGGAAACTTCTGTTTCACCCAAACAAATCTCTTTAAATCGGTTTTTAATCGGATTAAATGGGATTATTCTGAGAGTGTTTTCTTCAAACCTTCACTATTTTTCAGTTTTAGTCTGGTTTTAATCGATGAGTGTCTTCTAAAGTGATTTGAAGTGAAGTCAATGATTATTTTCAACACGTCAAGGTCGTTTTGTTTCTTCATCCATTTCTGTAATTTTAGTATTTAAAATTTAATTCTGATATAATCCAAGAGTTTCTGAACTGATTTAAATCCCCTTAAAGACTTTTAATATTAAGATGAGAAGAAAATAAAACATACAGATTTTGATTTTTAAGGTTTTGATGTGAATTTTTTAAAAATTGTTCTAGAAAAATGTTTGACATTAAAAATGAAACGTTAATCCACACACACACACACAAACGACAAACACCATTATTTCACTGATTCTGTTTCCTGTTAAACTGATTCTAACTTTGTCGTAAAGTGACAGGAAATAAAGAAAGAGTGCGGTCGTGTTACTGGCGTGTGATTGGTGGACGGAGCGCTGACTGAAAGACGGCCATGTTTACGTCAGGAAACATCTTGCTCGTGATGTCAAATGTTTCTAAACCTTCTGATAAAAAAAAACGAACCAAAGTGAAAACTGATTTTTAATGTTTTCCTTTTATTTCTCAGTAAAAGAAAAAAAAAACATTGACACTCACAGTTTTGATACAGGAAACAGGAAGTGGAGGAGAAGAAGAAGAAGAAGACGACAAGGTATGACCTATAGGTGGAGCTGCTGAGGAGCAGGAGCTGAGCTCTAACATCTACAGCTGATCTGATCTGATCTGATCTGATCTGATCTGATCTGATCTGATGACTCGGCACAAACACATGAAGAAGAAGCAGCACAGATGTAAACAACAGAGTCTCAATCAGCTTCTTAAGTTTCTGCACAAGAGAAAGAAAATAAGAAATAAAAGTTAAAGTGCAGTTAAAGCCTCTGCTCGATCGCTTGCTCGCTCGCTCGTCCGTCCCTCTCTTTTTGTGATTTGCTCTTTTTGGCTTTCATGGTTTCACATGCACCACGACACATGAACAAGATGTTTCTGAGTAAAATGGCCGTCTGACCTCATGAAGGAAAAAGGAGATGAAGCGAACATGAGCGGAAACATGGCGTGGATCTAAACTTACCTGCTGCTAAACACACACCAACACACGTGTGTGTGTGTGTGTGTGTGTGTTACACATACATTAAAGGGACAGTTCGGGCTCTTTTTACTGTGACGGCAGGAGCTTCTGACACTTTATCTCACTGTTAGACAGACTTTTCCAACAGGAAAGTGAAGTTTGTAAACCACTCACTCTCCCACACCAAAGTCCATAGAGAAAATCAGTGATTTTAGCTCACAGGGACACAGGAGTTGTTGATCCACTGCTGCCTCCATCACTAAGTTCAAATGTCTTATTTTGTCAATTCGGCTCTGGAAAAACATTGTTCAGATTTACGTCAGTGACACAAAGTGACCACACGAGGCAGCAGTAGACCAGCAGTGTCTGTGTCCCTGTGAGCTAAAATCACTGATTTTCTCTATGGACTTTGGTGTGGGAGAGTGAGTGGTTTACAAACTTCACTTTCCTGTTAGAAAAAGTTTCAGTGCCTCACACAACCACACCAATAAAAACCCCTGAACTGTCCCTTTAACATGTCTGGGAATGAGATGATTTTTTTTTTCCCTTTTCTCTCATTTGCTGCTTTAAGGCAAAAAAACAGCAGCAACATGAAGATTCACACACATACAGCCCTTTGGGATTGTATGACTGAAATATAAAAAAGAAAATAATAATAAAAATGTTTGTCATTCTGACGATGATGTCATCACAACGCAATTTACTCCTCAGAATGTGCCATCACACAGCTGTGTCACACAAACAGTAACAATAATAAATCATTAAATGACTCATTAAGAAAATTGTTTAAAAATTTGGGTAAATATAAGAATTTGTTAGTGAATCAGCAAAAACAAGAAGCGACATAAAGGCACTTTCTAATAAACAAATTAAAAGTGTAACTTCCAAAGCTGAAGAGACGTCCTCTGAAAGAGGCTGTTTATGTTTATTAAGTGTTGAATTTAAAAATGTGTGTGTTTCTTCAGAGGCAGAGTCGACTTCCTGTGCGATAATCGAATGAAAACGTGTGGAAGCTCCTGTTTCTGAGAAACAGCAGCACTTTTCTGGCAGTGAGTTCATGAAAAACATGTGATGGCACAAACACAGGAGGATTTAAAAAAAAACAACAACAAAAAACTAAAAAAAGAGGCTGATCCAAAAAGTTTACCACTTTTTTTCATTCCAGCCTCAAGAAACAAGACGTTTTCAAAAACTGAGCTAAAATAAAATCGTTCATGTTTTTGGTTTTCCTTTGACTCTCAATTTTGTCTCCATCAAGAACAAACATGTGAAGAGAATAAAAATAACAACACTTACATTCGAGTGTTATATTGCATCTTTAAACCTGCGAGATGAGTTGACCGTAGGGGGAAAAAAAGAATTCTAGAAAGATCTAAGCGTTTTAGCATCGATTAAATATAATCTATGATTAATACAAACAGCTCCTCTAATCTGATTATCAAAACAGTTAAGTGGTTGATGCTGAAGAAGCAGAAGAGGCACAGAAGCTTATTGCTGCCACTGATGCTGCACTTTACTTTTACTCACACTGTTAAAAAAACAAACCTATGATGTTCAACACGCGAAGGTTCACGGGTTATTTTTAAATAGTCAGCTTACATCACAGCGTTTTCACATGTTTCACCAAGTTCAAGTGTTTTTCTTTAGAGACAGTTCAGATTTATAAAAGACAGATTTATAACCACTTAACAAAACATATGAGTCTGCATCAGTTTAAGTCTACGATATCTGAAGAACATGTTCACGTCTTTATCTCACTTTCAGACAGACTTTTCCAACAGGAAAGTGAAGTTTGTAAACCACTCACTCTCCCACACCAAAGTCCATAGAGGGAAAAGTCTGTCTGACAGTGAGATAAAGACGTGAACATGTTCTTAAGATAGACTTAAACTGATGTAGATTTATTTAAGTGAGCCCCTCTGTCAGCAGCAGGGGGCGTCAGTACCTCTAACAACCGCACTTCTAAAAACCTGAACTCTCCCTTTAACCTCACAAGGAGTTTAGGTAATATCAAAGCTGAGCGACATTTGAATATTTGATTAAAAGTGTTATAAAATGTTGTAATGTTACAAAAACAAGAGCTCCAGGCTTTGGGGGGCGGAGCTTCGAAGGCTGATGGGAGGGGGCAGGAAGTGTAAGCCTTCTAATGCTAGCTATTTTGCAATTGCTGAGTGGAGCTTTAAGAAAGAAGACGTACTTTAACTGCAGTGGCGTGGTTTGGTTGTCGTTACGTTCAGATTATTTTTACTGGATTATGTTTTTATTGAATTCAGAGAGCTGGAAATTTCTTGACCATTAAACGGACAAAAGAACAGTTCATACGTGTAAACCTGTTTGTTTTAGTCGTCGTCGTCTGCAGTCGCGACAATTCACACGAGGAATCAGACCTCGGCGCAGCAGACGTCACTTCCTGTTTCACTCAGGAAGCTCAAATATGGTCGACCTGCTGTTTTGCATAAAGGTTTGTTACAGCAAACCTTATCAACGCTGCGTCCAAACTAATATGAATATCATTTAAAAAATGAAAACTGTCACTTTAGGTTCCTGAAAACCTGTGAAGTTATGATTCACATGTATTTAAATTAATACTGGTACCAGTAATTAGGCACCGGCACCAACAGTACCTTTGTTTCTGGACTTTAACTTTGTCGAGACAAAAATGTGAAAATAAGCCTAATTTATTTTCTACATTTTGATTTATTTATCAGTGCCAGTAATGTACCTTAATGTGATACCGGCATTACTTCGAAATTCAGTTTATTTAACATAAAAGAGTTTTTTTTTTAAATCATATAAAAACAGGAAACGGATGAAGGAGATCTGTTTCCACGGCAACCATCACAGCGTAACTCAATCATATGAGTGTGGACGCAGCCGAAAAGTGATGTCATTATTAGAACAGACTGTTCTTTCAACCGTTTTCACACAAAAGCACCTTTTAAATATAAGCACTGAAGCTAAGAAGAAGCTAATGTGAAACAGAAATCTGGCTCATCATTGGTCTACTGCCCCCCTGTGGACACAGAGGACAGAGGTGGCTCCACAGTGTTGGGTCCTCAGGTGCGGACGCCTCTAAGACTTGCCTGCGCTGGACACAAACGGCACGGAGCCAAACAGATCCTCAGGTGGGAGGGGCTTAGCGGCGGCGAGGGCGGGCTGTAGTCGCTCCGTTTCCACACTGGCTGTTCTCTCCACAGGTTTGTCTGCGAGGAAGAGATCAGACGCTGAGGTCAACCACGCGTCCACGGAGACACCCGAGGTTTATGTAAACGTTTGTCCCTCTTCAAAAAGTAAAGCAGTTAAAGGGATAGTTCTGGGTGTTTGAAATGTAGCTGTATGAGGAAGCGACACACAGTGGACACTGACTGTGCTGTGAGCGCCACCTGCTGATGAGACTGTGTGATTAAGACAGGTCCATATATATATTTGGACAAAGACATACATTAAATCAATTTAATGTAATGCCTCCATGGTAAGTTCAAATGACTTATTTTGTAAATTTGGCATATAAAATCATTTATTTAGATTTACGTCAGTGACACAAAGTGACCACACGAGGCAGCAGTAGACCAGCAGCTCCTGTGTCCCTGTGAGCTAAAATCACTGATTTTCTCTATGGACTTTGGTGTGGGAGAGTGAGTGGTTTACAAACTTCACTTTCCTGTTGGAAAAGTCTGTCTGACAGTGACATAAAGACGTGAACTTAAGATATTGTAAGCTTTAGCTGATGTAAATTCTATTCAGTGAGTCTTTTGTTAAGTGGTTAAAGTCTAAATTCTTCTTGGACAAAGATGTGAACATGTTCTTTAGTTATCCCTTTCACAAACACATGTTTATTGAATATGAAAAAGTTCATATAACATGAATTTTCAGCAGGAAATTAAATGAATCCTAAGTTAAAACTCAAACAATATTTTATGTTTTTAATTATGTTTTGCTTTTTCTAACACAGCTCTTAACATATTATCCTTTTACTCTTATTTGAACTAAAAAAAAAGCTGCTCTGATGATATTAAGTCTTATCACATTTATCGTGTCAATCAGCAGCAGGTCTAAGTTCACAAAGAAACTTGTGGTTGTTAAACATATCTTAGTTTTCTTGGGAATAAGTAATAGACGTAGGTGGCGCTCTCTTCCCCCGCCTGAACTGTCTCATATGTCACGATGTGACTGCGACGCTCCTCCCTATGTCCGATCCCCTTGTGGCTTCGCTCAGACCAGATTGCCTCAGAAATAAAACAGATGGCGTGTGTTCGGTGTGCGGTGCACATTTGGAGGACCTGTGTGTGTGTGTGTGTGTGTTTGATTCCGTCGCTGTGTAAATACGAGTTTTCTGAATATTTGGACGCAGTCAGCAGGAAGTTTTTAGCGTCTGCTTCCAATCGTGTTTGGCAGAGACGTGAGGCGTTTCGAGAGAAGACGGTGACGAGCTGCCAGCGTTTGGAGCGGAGAGAGCAGTTTGAGGCCGCTGTGACATTAAAAGGAAATATTCAGCTCCGTGTGGTTTCACGCTGCGTCTCCATGTGTTTCACTGTCATGTGCTCAATCTATTTATTGCAGTTTTGGATGAAAATCTTCTGTTTTGAAATCCTGTCATGATTCTGAGTTTGGAGCTAATTCCCTCTGGTGGATGTTTATTTATCAGCAGCACAGACGGGTTTGGTACCAGGTCCAGACCTATGACAGAACTCACCATGGCTGCGTACTGAGCCTGAGCCTGAGCCTGAGCCTGAGCCTGAGCCTGAGCCTGAGCGACCTGCTGCTGGTACATGGGCTGCATCATCATCATCTGCTGCTGCTGCTGGAGCGACTGCTGCACGGCCTGTTGGTACTGGACACAAGTTAGAGAGACATTAAACATGTGAACACTGCCACTATGAAAGCTGCTGTGCTCATGTGCAATGTTCCACACAAAATTAATTCAGTCCACGGCAGAGAAAGATAACCACAAAGCCTCACAACACAAATCACAAAATAAATCACGGCAGGAGAAAATGTGTTCATAATTTAACATTTCAGAATATTTTTCTATCTTTACCATTTTAATAGATACACTAGTCATTTCTAAGAGATATATGTTTGATAAAACAATATCAATGTAATGTAAGTGTAATTCTTTACACTTACATTATTTTTAAAGCATATTTGCATATTTTTAAAGCATATTTGTCCTCCATGTCAGTTTAAGTCTATGATATTTTCAGAACATGTTCACAACATGTCTCACTATCTCACAGACTTTTCCAAAATAAAACTGAAGTTTGTAAATCAGTGATAAATCAGAAAATCAGTGATTTTAGCTCACAGCACACAGGAGTTGTTGATCCACTGCTGCCTCCATCACTAAGTTCAAATGTCTTATTTTGTCACTTCAGTGTTTGAAATCCTTTGTTCAGATTTACCTCAGTGACACAAAGTGACCACACGAGGCAGCAGTAGACCAGCAGCTCCTGTGTCCCTGTGAGCTAAAATCACTGATTTTCTCTATGGACTTTGGTGTGGGAGAGTGAGTGGTTTACAAACTTCACTTTCCTGTTGGAAAAGTCTGTCTAACAGCGAGATAAAGACGTGAACATATTCTGAAGATACTGTAGACTTAAAGTGACGTAGATTTTATGTGCCAAGTGTTTTTGTAAGTGGCTAAATCTGTTTTTGCTTGCGTTAGACTAGATTATATAAAACAGCCCCTGCCCAGCAAAAAAATATTAATATTGACAACAATAATTACACTTTTATAATATAAAAGGACACAGAAGTACAATGCAGCAATAGGAGAAATCACAAAGTTCGAGATCTCTTATATTATTATAATATATAAACCATAAAAATACTGTTTGGATAATTATTGGGATCATTTTCTGTTGTTCAGAGCAGTGAATGTACCTGCAGGTACTGGAGATGCTGTGCATTAGCATGTTGCTGTTGCTGCTGCTGCTGCTGCTGCTGCTGCTGCTGCACTGCTTGTTGATGTTGTAGCTGCTGCAGACGCAGGTCTCCAGGCTGAAGCTGCTGCAGGACACGGTGCTGCTGACTGCCGGGCTGCGGCTGCGGCTGCACGGACGGCTGCGGCTGCACTGAGCCCGGGGTCGGAGCTGAGACGACAAAGACACAAATTCAAAACATTAATCACTACAACTGAAAGATGCCAGAATCCACAGTGTTATGTCCCTGTCCCCGGGAAACCACGGAGTAACGCATGTGTGTGTCCTCCAACTCCTAAGAACAAGGATCTTCGCACAACGATATTTTGAGGTTAGATGGAGGGTTGATCAGAGCCGCTGCCGCCACACAATGGACCTGACCCGACCCAATGTACAAACATTCATACATGTTTTTGTGTTGGTGGGAGGAAACTGAAGAAACCCACACAGACACAGGGAGAACATGCAACAATGCTAAACAATACCAACGCTAAGCAAAGAGCCAAAAAAGTATAGCCGTTTTACTCACTTTAGAGTAGAGCAATGCCAAAATAACAAACAAATAATCTAACAAATAAATCTAAAACTTAATCTCAGAAAATAAACAACAACTTTACCTAACTTTACCTATGCTCCTAATTTCCAGTTGTCCAGTCTGCTGTGGACTGAACAAAGGTGAAACAAAATGGCTTCAGTCTCCTTCCACTGCTGCCTCTGTTTAAATTTAACATAAAAATTAACAATTTAGTACAAACACTACAGCAACTATTATTTACCTGTGACTAACAATCAGGAAATCTCTCTAAAGAGCAAAGCAACTTATGTTTCAAAGTTAACTTTACCCTATACACAAAAAACCCATTGACGATGACTACTACTAATACAATTCACATTAATTTCAATAAAACTGACAAAGGGTTTGTTTGAAAAAGGTGAGCAGGTGAAGGAATGTTTATATAGTTCAGGTCTCCATCACTTTATCCACTCACAGTGAAGTGAATCTGCAAATCAGCCTGTCACAGTGTGTCACCTACACCACAGTCGCACAGACACACTCTTAAACAATAATGTCAAACAAACCCAAAACATGTGACCAAGGGTCATAACAACACACCTCAGGTGAAAAAGTGACACTAGAAAAAACAAGTGATATTATATGAATCCAATGCTGTTGGAACTGTTTGCATTATAGTGGAAAAAATTAAATCAAATGGACCTGAATTCACAAATATGTGCAAATATTGTGTTTCTAAATGGACTTTTCAGAAACATCATTATATAAACTTTTTTACGAACAATCATGAACGCTGTGTGTAATTTGTCACTTTCATGTTTTCTTTAACACTAATGAAGTTTCTTTGTGCTCAGAATTCAGAAATAAAGAGTGACCTTTCTGTCCGTTGCTGACCGGAGCTGAAGGCACGCTCATCTTCACAGGAGTGACGGTGTTGGCGAGCGGCAGCACGTTACTGTTCGCCGCCTTTGGCCTCTGTCGAGGAGCGATCGACGTTTCCGTTGGTCCGACAGACTCGGTGATCCTGGAGACAGTTCATACAAGGTTTCCCTCTTTGTCAGGCTGCAGATAATACTCTTTATTTTTATTTTTATTGATCAGTCACTGTCAGGGCCAGTTTGTTTGCCATAAATAAAGACAGTCAAATAAAGTACCTGGCTTTTGTGATGCTTTTCTTAGCAGCGACCTCACTGGCTGTTAGAGGCTCAGGAAGAGACGTAGGAATGATCGAGTTCTGGAGAAACAGAAAATTATTATTCATTATCAGCGATTAAGAAAAACAACAGTATTTATACAGGTAAAGATACTTCTGTTTTCTTGAAAAAGGTAACCTTCAACAACACATGAAACAAGCACACAATGGAGAATAATAAATATCATAAACACCTAACAAAAACTAAAAAGAAAAACACAGTAAGACACAATAATAAAAATGGTAAAAACATTAAGAAAATTTAGACCAACATCAAAAAGGAGTCTATAATATATAAAATGACAACATTTCTGTTAAATTATATATCGTATACTAATAATTTCACAGTTCATTTTATAAAATGTTACAGTTAATCTTGTTTACATATTTAATTTATATTTAACTATTAATTCAAGGAACATCCATGTGTGTGTGTTAATCACATGACTGTCCAACAGATCATTTGACGTTTGACTTTCTTAGAGCACCAGTGTGAGCAGTGACGACTTTGACTTTGTCAGAAATCAGAAATGCAGTAAATATAAGTGGAAATATGACAGATATGCGTCACTTAAGCGGCTGCTTCTGCTCCGACTTGTTTGAGGACTATGAACAGAGAAAAGGTCCCAGTGAAAAATCACTGATTACTGGAAAACCTTTAAAATGTACTTCAGTCAAAGGCCTTGGTTTACGAGGGCGGCCATTTTCTACAGCAGCCCAGACAGACAAACCAACCAAGATCAAGAGTTTCACATGTTTTTATTGACACGTTGTGTCAAACAGTTCACTTGACAGACGTCAAAGAGAGCAGGAGCGAGTGACGACTCGGACCTCCTTTAGAAAAATAAATGAAGGAGTTATTGGAGAAAAGAGACAGATATATCAGTGAAGGAGCTGCTTCAGCGGGACTATAAAGAACAACCTTTTTAATATGGCTTTAAGCTACGGACCCCTTTCTATCTTGTTGTAGATTTTCTAAAATAGTGATTCTGTTTTTATTATGTACACCACCACCTCTGTCAGCAGGGATTAGGCACCAGTGACCCCCATGACCCCCATGTGGAGAATAAAGGGGTTGCAGATGAGTGAATTAATGAATGGATAATTATTTTTATAAGCATTTTTCCCAAAATCTAAAAGTCAAACTCATTTCTAGCAAATGCTTTTCATCAGTTATTTTAGATTATCATTTTGAATAGTGTCTGATTAGTTTGAAATGTGTCTCATAGATGCTGTTTAATTGTTGTGATTGATAAATGTGGCTCCGGTCGGTGACTTACACAGAGATTTGGCACTGGACAGTCTTTTCCTGCAAACTTGAAGGCAAAGTAGGAAACTTGGTAAATGTCCGGTCTCTTCTCCTGATCTGGTTCGAGCATATATCCTGAATCGGACACAGAGGGCCAGAGAAAACATTATTACACTGACACTAAACGTCACAGGCTGCTGACCTGCAACTCCTCTCTTTGTCCACTACGTGGAGCCGTTGGTCAAACATTTAGAGCAGGAGGCTGCAGCTCAGGGAAGTGACAGAGTAAACATGAGAGTGTCAGCTGACGACTGGTTTAAACAGGCTGAGGCGTGACAAGAGACAACAACACAAGACAGTTACACGTCAACGCTGTTTAACGTCCAAACAGTCAAGTTAAAGGCAGAAAACACACACTTTACTTTGACGAGGTTACACTTAAACTTCTCTGATTCTGTACTGGGAACTTAAAAGTTAAAGCAAATAGAGTTTCTTTAATACATTATACTATAATATATGTGAGAAAATAGAGAGTGAAAACATGTGAAAACCAGGTAATTCAGAGAGAACAGGCCTTTGTCACCTGTGTTTCACTGTTAATGTTTACATTCTGACCCACTGGATCTGGACAGAACTTTACCTGCTTATAGCTGTTACCATCTGACATAAACACCTCAAAAACCCCGACGCTGAGACATAATCTGAACTTCCACCAATTCCATAATTAAGAATATCACACTTAGTCCAAATCTAATGACTTTTGACAAAAGACACGATAGAATTAATCGGTTTGTAAGATTTTTAATAGTTATAATAAGTTACTCTGATTTTTCCACTTTTTAAATATGAATATTTTCTGGTTTCTTTGCTCCATTTAACAATGAAATCATTCCAACTAATCAGTTGACGTCAAAACACGTCTGTGAAAGCTCTGAGTTCAGACCCAAACCCTGGACATGCTGGGTAGTGGTACGTTTATATGTTTCGTGAAGAAACTGCAGTGGATTCAATGACTGCAGCTGATTCTGAGGCACTTTTCAGTGAAATGAGCCTGAATCAACAGAACAGACACTCTGACATCATCACTGTTACATGCAAACAGTGAACATACTTACTGGTTCAACACAAACTTACTGATTAAACAGTGCAACTTGAGGGAGTATCTGGAGTTGTCAGGAACGATAAAGGTTCCGTCACATATGGCGACTTGACTCTCCCCGAATGGAAGAGCGAAGAAACACAGCTTGTACAACAAGCATCCGAGTGCCTGAGGAGACAAACACACAAAAATAAAACATCAACTTTGTTTCTATAGCACATTTAAAAACAACCAGGGTTTCACCAATGTGAGTCACACGGTAAAATATACAATACAAGAACATCAAACTAATAAAAATAAATGTATCATAATAAATCACAATAAAAGAGTGAAACTGTAAAAGAGTAAAAATGGAGTTTGATCTTTCTGGATAAAATGTCCTGCTCTTAAAGTGAAAGTCAGAGAGAGGAAGTGATTTGAAATGTTCCACAGTGGCAGCAGATTTAATTTAAATTTAAAAGAAAAATACCTGAATCTACTGTGTAATAACGACATGAAAATCATTTTACACTGGTATAGTATACTGTTTATTAGAGCTGTAATGACAAATGGATTTTTAATCAATTACTTAATTAATCGTCAAAGTTAAACATGGAATTCATGTTTAACTTTCTGAGTTTTCAGCTCCTGTTTGTCAAACCTGGATATGATGATGTTCTCCAATGTCTTGTTTTGTCCACAAACCAAAATGATTCAGTTAATGATTTCTTTGTGTTTGGAGCAAGGAAACCAGAAAATATTCAAATTTAAGAAGCCGAAAAATCACAGAAAGTGGTTTTAATTATTAAAAGAAAACATATATACATATATATATATAGATTCACTGTTATTTGAAGTCATCTCATTTCATTGTTTGCAACACATGTAAATCTCCTTGATTTAAAGAAATAAAATAGGTTTTATTTGAAATGGAAGGTAATAAGTGTATTTTAAGATCGATCCTCTAATCCAGATCATAAACCGTAGATTATATTTTACTTAAGATTGTATTTGCAGTGTACTGTCACTCACAGCAACCTGTGAGCAGCTTGATATTCACATAGGTCTCCTACAGGTTTAAAAAACCTGTTGTTCCAGAAGAAAACCGTCACATTTGGACGAGGACACAGTAAAAGCGAAATGACCTCAGAAACTGTTGATACGGGGAGCAGGAAATGACAGGAAATGACAGGAAATGACAGCTCAGCAAAGAACTGATGTTCCTTCCTCAAGTCAGTGGTTTAAAAAGTCTGCTTTAATAAACCAGACTCTGAGTCCAAACATCTGTAAACACAAACGTCTGCTGCTGCCGAGTCCTCTCATCAGCTGAAGCTGCTGAAGCTAAATTTGGCTCAGATGTATGTTTTGCAGATGAAGCATAAATGTGATGAGTTTGGAATCACATTTCAGGGAATATTTTCCTCTGTGATGTGAAGTAACCAGCTGATACAATGTGATATGATCATGCTACCAATCAAACAAACTGACACGTGTAAAGAAATGCACTAAAACATGTAAAAACAACAGTGTTTCACACGCGTGGCTGAAAACAGAAGAGGAAGAGACAACTCAGGAGAGAGTAGACAGGAAGTTGGGGTTGTTTTGTTTGGTTATGTCCAAAAGTTAACCATCAGTCTACGACCAGACAAACTCAAGTTTGTAAACCACTCACTCTCCCACACCAAAGTCCATAGAGAAAATCAGTGATTTTAGCTCACAGGGACACAGGAGCTGCTGGTCTACTGCTGCCTCGTGTGGTCACTTTGTGTCACTGACGTAAATCTACAATAAATATTTCTAATGCCGAAATCACAAAATAAGACATTTGAACTTAGTGATGGAGGCAGCAGTAGACAAGCAGCTCCTGTGTCCCTGTGAGCTAAAATTCACTTTCCTGTTGGAAAAGTCTGTCTAACAGTGAGATAAAGACGTGAACATGTTCTGAAGATAACATAGACAGGGTTAGGGTTAACCCATAACCCTAATCCCTAACCCTTAAGACACACACATGTTTGTGCTTCTATCACAGTGAGGACCCTCATTGACATGATACATTCTCTAGTCCCTTAGCCTAACCTTAACCATCACAACTAGATGCCTAAATGTCAAACTGTCCTCACTTTGTAGGGTTTATAGGATTTTTGGTCCTCACTCTGCAGCAAGTACAAGTACACACACACACACACACACACACAGACACACACACACACACACACACACACACAGACACACACACAGACCAGGGCCTTACCCATATATCAGCTTTAGTGGTGATGGCTTTCCCTGCGTACAAGTTAATCATCTCTGGTGCCCGATATGACAGAGTGGTGTACCTGAGACAGAGAAGAGGAAGTGATGAATGTCAGCCCAATGTCCAGATGACTGATTTAATGATTCCACACTGAAATCATTATTTATACTTCCACATTATATCCAACCCAATCCAACCCAAAAAACTAAGAAATCATTCAAACTGAATCATTTTGGTTTGTGGACAAAAACAAGATATTTAAGAACATCATCATTTCCAGGTTTGAAAAACACCAATCAATATCAACATTATTTCATATCACGGAACCGTTTGATTTCATCAGAGAGAGGACAAAAAGAAAATCGACTTAATATATGGGGTACAAAAAAAAGAAAAAAAAAAGGCATTAAGTATCTGCCAGTATAACAGAATGACTGTGCATACGTACTTAAAAACTGAACTGTTCCTTTAAGTGAAGTGATTCTGCAGTGGAAGTCAGTCTGATATGATAGTGACTATTTTTAAAAACCTGTTTCTGTCGTTCTGTTTGGTGACTCAGTGTCTGTTCACACACACAGAAAACATGATGAGGTGGTTTTCACACAGTCATAAAACCACAGATAAACTCTGCACGTTTGTCTCTTTACTGCAGCTGTAAATGTGACAAAGTTGACCGACGTGATCTGAACCGAGTCGACTGCTGTGATTTAACACCAAACACAAATGTTAGACTCAAAAAAGTGGTGTTGGCCTAAGATTTCTGCACAGTACTGTATGTTTTATTGCCTGTTTTGTTGTTTTATTAGGTAGTATTTTTCAATATTTTACTTATTTTATCTATCTCTGATATACAGCGCTTTGTTTCAGCTGTTTTTAAAGTGCCTTATGAATAAAGTGGATTGGAAAATGTCTCCTCATGTCGGTGTGAACATGATTCAGACAGAACTGTGCTTCTCTAAATGCACTGTGTGAGATGGTGAATGGGAAAACTCTGGTGATAAAGAGTAAAAGTCGATCCATATTGGGTTTTCTATGGCCCATGCTGAGGTCACTTTTTTAATGTGGATTTATTTTGTACTGTTTTCTCTCCATCTGATAAAATGTAGCAGTATAATTATAACAAATTACACAAATAATTGCTTAACTGTTAAAAAAAAGAACTGAACCACATTTGTGGTCCGTCTCTCTAAACATTTTCAGGTCAAATCAACCTTGTTGTCACTCTGTTGTCAGTATATACATGACCTACAGGTGAATGTTTAAAAATACATTCAATAATTAAAATGTAGAATATTACAGGATAAATAAAAGCATTCTAAAGCAATGTAGAAAAATAAACAGTATGTACAGTACCGTGTTTCTACACTGTACAATTTTAAACAAGAACACTCCAAAATATCAAGTCACCAAAAAATAAACTTTCTCAAGTTTCTCCAAACTAAATGTGTAAACTTACATAAAGTAATAATCGGCCAATTATTAAATAATAATCTACTCAGGAAGGATTAATCGGTCGGCGTCCTGTGGCTGGGATTAGAGCAGCACTGTTTACAGACCATATGAAACTTACTTCTTAATCTCATCCTCCACAGCAGTGACTCCGTCTTTATGAGGCAGCAGAACTTTGTGAGTGGCACTGCCAAAGTCACACAGCACGTAATTCCCCTGGTCGTTCAACAGGATGTTTTCCACCTGGTGGAACCAGTAACACGTAAGAACAAACCTCTAATGAGTTCACAACAACAGGGTCAAAGGTCCTCGTGTCACACAAGGTTAAACCTTAATCTGGACCCAAAGCTCCACCAAACTCAAATCATTTCATCCTGTGGCTGTAAACTAAATGTCATCACAATCCAATGTTTACTTTTCTTTTACAAAAACAGACAAACAAGTGGAGGAAGAGCATATGGAGAAGACAGATACATTTGTATTTGTCAGGAGGAACTGAAACATGTTTCATCACGTTTTATTATCGTTTACTTTTGTCCGGCTGCTCTGTAACAGGACTGGACACAGTGTTGGTCAAAAACTGTGGTGATTAAATAGTTTCAAATCAGATCAAATTCAAACAATAAATGTCAGATAATTCGGGACCAATTTTCAAAAAGTTAATTGTAATTTAAAACGTCCTAATAGGCAGAAAGTACAAACACAGACTTGGGTCTGATCCACACAGTAACACAACTGTCCCTGTATGATATTTGTCTCCTTTGTTCTTAAAACATTTTCCATAAACACAGCATTGTTTACAGAAATGCCACGATACCACACTTTGTGTCTGATACTGATATCACAAACTTGAGTACCTACATTCTGACACAGCCTTTTAACATGACACAGCTAAAATGTTATTTGCATGTTTACTGTCTGGGATTTTTAGATTGTATCAGATTTGGCTTTTTTAATCCAATCCAGTGATTTTGACCAGTAACTGACCGATACCAATACCGATACTCATCCCTCATGAAAAACCCCTAAAACTCCAGTTTTCTAGGAATCAGGGCTGACGAGTTTTGGTCCCATATATTTATTTATTTCCTCCGTCTGGAAAATATAACTTTATTAAGCAGTTAATGGACAACAATAAAGGTCTGTCCCTCAAATCTACATTTCATGTCTGCACTTTAGTAACATTTAAGACAGAATTTTCAAGAAAAACAATGTATAAACTTAATATCAAATTTCTAAGACAGGTCAAGTAAACTTTTGAGTGAAAAAATAAAGTTTGCATTAACTGGCTGTATTTTCCTGCTACTGTGGCTCAGCAGATAACAGCTCGCTGCTGCTGCTCGCTGCTCACTGCTGATGCTCGCTGCTGACAGCTCAGGGTTAAAGGGCTTTTTCTGCACACTCACTCTCCCTGGCCGTGGACGTGTGACTGGGCCTCCTCGCTCCTTTGTGTCCCTGCGATGTTACGTAAGCCTCGTAGGCTGAGCAGACAACACAGGACTGTGGAGCTGAAGGAGCCGCTCTGTTTCCAGCCTGGTCCAGCTGGACCGAGCACAGCCGCCCCACTGATGAGGCTCAGGGTGGGAAACCAGCAGCAGCAGCAGCAGCAGCAGCAGCAGCAGCAGCAGCAGCAGCAGCAGCAGCAGCAGCAGCAGCAGCAGCAGCAGCAGCAGCCTCCAGGCAGAACCAACATGAGGCTGACGCTGGATCCAGGCCACCTTTCATTTAAACAACCCTACTGTGAAAATCAAGCTGCCTAAAAATGGGATGATCCTGACGACAGAGGCTCAGACCAAAGACAGAAGAAAAGAGGAAAGAACCTGGAGATAAGTGAAAGGAGAAGGACGCAAGAGAGCATAAGAGGAAGCAGTGGAGTGAATATTAATGATTTAACTTAAATATCTGAAAAAAAAGCACTTGAAAAAACCTTAAAGTGTGCTTTCAGTGCTCATCCTAACACTGTGAGCGCCCCCTACTGCTGTGAACCAGCTCACTCTTAAAGTCCATTTCTACTGATCAAAAACCCATCCAACAATATGGATGCTTGTAAATTTCCCAGCTTTACTGCAATTTCCCAGCTTGGGATTAATAAAGTATATCTATCTATCTATCTATCTATCTAAACCACTCACTCTCCCACACCAAAGTCCATAGAGAAAATCAGTGATTTTAGCTCACAGGGACACAGGAGTTGTTGATCCACTGCTGCCTCATGTGGTCACTTTGTGTCACTGACGTAAATCTGACGTAAAAGGATTTCAAACAGTGAAGTGACAAAATAAGACATTTGAACTTAGTGATGGAGGCAGCAGTGGATCAACAACTCCTGTGTCCCTGTGATGTAAAATGACTTATTTTCTCTATGGCCTTTGGTGTGGGAGAGTGACTGGTTTACAAACTTCAAACGTCTAACAGTGAGATAAAGACGAGAAAATGTTCTGAAGATATTGTAGACTTGAAGTGGATAAAATCTGTTTAGTTTTCTCAGGCTGGTTCTTGGCAGCAGGGGGCGCTCACAGCACAGTCATCGCAGACACTGGGACAGTGCCTCTAACAACCACACTCCACATAAACATCATCTGACACAACCCTTATTAAAACTTTTAGAGTGAAAATCCAGTTTCCTGTTTTTGTCCTCTCAGTAAAACAGGTCATTTCTGCTGTGAAGAAAAGATAAAGAGAGAAAAATCCTCCACCTTCAAGTCTCTGTGGATGATGGGCGTCTTGCATTGGTGCAGTCGGGCCACAGCTTCACAGGTGTCGCAGAAGATGTGGAGAACCTCGGCCTCACTGAAGCCCACGTTCAGCCGCTGGTTCATCTGCTTCACCACCTGACCCGCTGCAGGACAGACAGACAGACAGACAGACAGACAGTGTCAGGTGTCAGGTCTTCACCTCAGAAACTGCAATGTTTAATTCATTTACGTACGTTCTATGTAACTATTTATTCTTCCCACTGTGTGAGAGATGATTTGTTCTTCGTTAAAAACCCAGCACTGCATCAAATGCAGCACTGCAAATTATGTTGTATATTCTTGTGCAATGACAATAAAGGCAATAAAGGCATTCTAATTCAAGTTCAAACTCTAAGAAAACACCAGCCTGCATGTCTGCTGTTTTCACCGGGGAATATTGATTTTATTCTGTACTTTAATTCACACTTAGCCTGGCTAAGACTCAAATGTCTGGAGTCTGGAACGGGTGTATGGACGTAGATCAAAAAGCCTCTGTTGGACAGACAGACCTACACCCAACCTGACAATGATCTGGATGACACAAGCGTAGCGACGGGAAACTTGTCAAACATGTCTGTTGTAGTTTTCTAGGAGCGATGGCGGTCGCGTAAAAGCGTCCGTGATGAGCTGAAATCTTTGTCGCTGTGTATTTCCTGTACCTTTACAATATTCCATGAGGATCAGAACTTCCCACACACTGTCCGACACGGCACTGATGACAGAGTCCAAATATCCGACGATGTTCTTATGTCCTGACAGTTCCTTCTGCAGATGAGAAAAGGAGAAGACACAAGCTGACAATCCCACTGAACAACACACAACATTAGCACACATTTAAAAAAAAAATATAAATGAGGAAAATCTGGAAAATGCTGGCTAACTCACCAACATACAGTCCTGGTGATTTGTACTTATTCAAATTTCTTGTTTTTCACTTGAAAACATTTCAATATTTTGGAACACTTGTTGGTGACAGAAGAGACTTAGCTCTTAAAATTGAAATAAGTTTGTGTCTACAATATCTTCAGAACATGTTCACGTCTTTATCTCACTGTTAGACAGACTTTTCCAAAATAAAACTGAAGTTTGTGTCTCCCACACCAAAGTCCATAGAGAAAATCAGTGATTTTAGCTCACAGGGACACAGGAGTTGTTGATCCACTGCTGCCTCCATCACTAAGTTCAAATGTCTTATTTTGTCAATTCGGCTTTTAAAACAATTTCTTCAGATTTACTTCAGCGACACAAAGTGACCACACGAGGCAGCAGTGGATCAACAACTCCTGTGTCCCTGTGAGCTAAAATCACTGATTTTCTCTATGGACTTTGGTGTGGGAGAGTGGTTTACAAACTTCACTTTCCTGTTGGAAAAGTCTGTCTGACAGTGACATAAAGACGTGAACATGTTCTGAAGATATCGTAGATTTACACTGACACAGCGAGCGTCTCTTTCTCAGGCTGGTTCTTGGCACAAGGAGTGCAGCTCTGTGTAAACTGTTGTCTGTGGGTCAGTTCCTCATACACCAACACTTGAAAGCAAACCTGATGTATCCCTTTAATATCAGCTGTGTGGTGGAACACATTGTTCCCACAGACACATGAATCTCAGAGGAAACGTTCACCGACACACTGAGGTCAAACATTAAGGACGAGACATCTGCTGCTTCCTAAATGAGACACCTCAGATCATCATCATCATCATTATAATCAGGTCTGTGTGCTCACACACGAAGCAGGTGCATTATTAACACAATGTCACCCAGCAGCAGCAGCAGCAGCAGCAGCAGCAGCAGCAGCAGCAGCAGCAGCACAGAACAACGTCTCACCAGGACGAGGAATGCTGTAAAACAGGACGGCTGAGGAGGACGGAATGAGGACATTTAAATATATGCACCTTCCCTTTATGACAGCGAGTGTTTTCACTACGACTCGTGTCCCATTTCCTTCAAGTAAATACCTGAAAAATCAAAATGCCCTTGAGAAATTTCCAATAATAAAACAAGAGCTTATTCTAAAATAAACTGGAAAAAAAATGTGAGGAAAATGTTTTTCAGCCAAAGACGAGCAGCTAAAATGTAGCAGATAACACTAATACTTATACCTTAAAAATTAACATTTTAATATTATATTCTTTAATTTATATTAGTTTAATTAAAAAATGCAAAGATCTTTGTTAGGGCTTCAACTAATGATTATTTACTGCACATAATCAATTAATCTGAGAATTATTTTTAGGACTGCAACAATTAATCAAGATTAAATTAATTGTCAGTTATTTTGATGACCAATTAATCTGTTTCTCTGATTTTTCAGCTTCTTAAATGTGAATATTTTCTGATTTCTTTGCTCCAAATAACAAAGAAATCATTTGATTTGTGGACAAAACAAGACATTTGAGAACATCATCATATCCAGGTTTGACAAACACTGATCAGTATTTTAACATTTGGATTTCATGGACCAAAGATTAACCAATTATGAAAATAACCGTCAATTGCAGCTCTAATCTAGATTAAATGTGAGTCATTTAACTCTTTCGGTAAGAGTGTGAACAGGGGTTTGGGTTGAGATAAAGGGCAGATTTAAAGTAAAGATGAAGATGAAGTAAAAACACTGAGCAGAGAGAGGACATCTCTAACTACAGCTGACGTTCCTCTCACCATGATGGTGATCTCCCTCTTGTAGACGTTCAGGTCCGTGATGTTGTTGACGTACATCCTCTTGAGAGCGCAGCGGACGCCGCTGTGTGTCCGAGCCATAAACACCACAGAGAATCCTCCTGTAACGACATCACAACACAAAACATTCACATTCAATATTCAGTCTGGTAACACACTGATGTTACTCGAAAGGTTAATGGTTACACCGGCGACACCTTCTGCTGAAAACTAATAATGAAATTTGTCCTTTTCCCTCACAAGGAAAGAATATGTGGCTCATGTTGTTTCATGAAAGCAACAGCTGCAGAGACATTTCAGAGTTAAGACCATGTAAATGTTTACTCTAATCATTCATCCCCCTCCCCTCCATCTCATTTCATCACTGGTTTCTGTTAAAGCTGCTCATGAATAAACATTTCATGCTCCAGTTGTGCTGCTCAGTCCACAAACATTTGTTCTTCTTAAAAGTCACCGTAGAGAATTTAATGTTAATATAAGACAAAGCTGTAATCACAGTTATTTACACTAGAAGATAAACAATTACCATCTCGTTCCATGTCTAACTAGTCTAAGCTCACAGAGTTTGCTCCAGTCAGACTCCAGCTGAATCTAAATTCTGAGTAAATCAAAACATCTGCTCTAAAAAATACACAGAGGATTTACAACTTCAATTAATCTTTCAATTAATCAGCGAGTTGTTATTGTTGTATAAAAAGGTATAAAGAACTAAAAGACTCTGCTCATAACATCTATTAAGTCTACAGTATCTTCAGAACATGTTCACGTCTTTATCTCGCTGTCAGACAGACTTTTCCAACAGGAAAGTGAAGTTTGTAAACCACTCACTCTCCCACACCAAAGTCCATAGAGAAAATCA
>JAFBJR010000516.1:45792-70792 GCA_016785285.1 Brachirus orientalis
AAGAGTCCAGAGTCACAGCAAGAGTCCAGAGCCACAGCAAGAGTCCAGAGTCACAGCAACATCAAGAGTCCAGAGTCACAGCAAGAGTCCAGAGCCACAGCAAGAGTCCAGAGTCACAGCAACATCAAGAGTCCAGAGTCACAGCAAGAGTCCAGAGCCACAGCAAGAGTCCAGAGCCACAGCAAGAGTCCAGAGTCACAGCAACATCAAGAGTCCAGAGTTACAGCAAGAGTCCAGAGCCACAGCAAGAGTCCAGAGTCACAGCAACATCAAGAGTCCAGAGTTACAGCAAGAGTCCAGAGCCACAGCAAGAGTCCAGAGTCACAGCAACATCAAGAGTCCAGAGTTACAGCAAGAGTCCAGAGCCACAGCAAGAGTCCAGAGTCACAGCAACATCAAGAGTCCAGAGTTACAGCAAGAGTCCAGAGCCACAGCAAGAGTCCAGAGTCACAGCAACATCAAGAGTCCAGAGTTACAGCAAGAGTCCAGAGCCACAGCAAGAGTCCAGAGTCACAGCAACATCAAGAGTCCAGAGTTACAGCAAGAGTCCAGAGCCACAGCAAGAGTCCAGAGTCACAGCAACATCAAGAGTCCAGAGTTACAGCAAGAGTCCAGAGCCACAGCAAGAGTCCAGAGTCACAGCAACATCAAGAGTCCAGAGTTACAGCAAGAGTCCAGAGCCACAGCAAGAGTCCAGAGTCACAGCAACATCAAGAGTCCAGAGTCACAGCAAGAGTCCAGAGCCACAGCAAGAGTCCAGAGTCACAGCAACATCAAGAGTCCAGAGTCACAGCAACAGCAAGAGTCCAGAGCCACAGCAAGAGTCCAGAGTCACAGCAACATCAAGAGTCACTGCAACATCAAGAGTCCAGAGTCACAGCAACATCAAGAGTCCAGAGTCACAGCAAGAGTCCAGAGTCACAGCAACATCAAGAGTCCAGAGTCACAGCAAGAGTCCAGAGCCACAGCAAGAGTCCAGGGTCACAGCAACATCAAGAGTCACTGCAACATCAAGAGTCCAGAGTCACAGCAACATCAAGAGTCCAGAGTCACAGCAAGAGTCCAGAGCCACAGCAAGAGTCCAGAGTCACAGCAACATGAAGAGTCCAGAGTCACAGCAAGAGTCCAGAGTCACAGCAACATCAAGAGTCCACAGTCACAGCAAGAGTCCAGAGTCACAGCAAGAGTCCAGAGCCACAGCAAGAGTCCAGAGTCACAGCCACAGCAAGAGTCCAGAGTCACAGCAACATCAAGAGTCCAGAGTCACAGCAAGAGTCCAGAGCCACAGCAACATCAAGAGTCCAGAGTAAGAGTCCAGAGTCACAGCAACATCAAGAGTCCAGAGTCACAGCAACATCAAGAGTCCAGAGCCACATCAAGAGTCTAGAGTCACATCAAGAGTCCAGAGTCACAGCAAGAGTTCAGAGTCACAGCAAGAGTTCAGAGTCACATCAAGAGTCCAGAGTCACAGCAACATCAAGAGTCCAGAGTCACAGCAACATCAAGAGTCCAGAGCCACAGCAAGAGTCCAGAGTCACAGCAAGAGTCCAGAGTCACATCAAGAGTCCAGAGTCACAGCAACATCAAGAGTCCAGAGCCACAGCAAGAGTCCAGAGTCACAGCAAGAGTCCAGAGTCACAGCAACATCAAGAGTCACTGCAACATCAAGAGTCCAGAGTCACAGCAAGAGTCCAGAGCCACAGCAAGAGTCCAGAGTCACAGCAACATCAAGAGTCACTGCAACATCAATAGTCCAGAGTCACAGCAACATCAAGAGTCCAGAGCCACAGCAAGGGTCCAGAGTCCAGAGTCATGACAGTGTCCAGAGTCATGACAGTGTCCAGAGTCCAGAGTCATGACAATGTCCAGAGTCCAGAGTCATGACAGTGTCCAGAGTCCAGAGTCATGACAGTGTCCAGAGCCCAGAGTCATGACAATGTCCAGAGTCATGACAATGTCCAGAGTCATGACAATGTCCAGAGTCCAGAGTCATGACAATGTCCAGAGTCCAGAGTCATGACAGTGTCCAGAGTCCAGAGTCATGACAATGCCCAGAGTCATGACAATGTCCAGAGTCCAGAGTCATGACAGTGTCCAGAGTCCAGAGTCATGACAATGTCCAGAGTCCAGAGTCATGACAGTGTCCAGAGTCCAGAGTCATGACAATGTCCAGAGTCATGACAGTGTCCAGAGTCATGACAGTCTCCAGAGTCCAGAGTCATGACAATGTCCAGAGTCCAGAGTCATGACAGTGTCCAGAGTCCAGAGTCATGACAATGCCCAGAGTCATGACAATGTCCAGAGTCCAGAGTCATGACAGTGTCCAGAGTCCAGAGTCATGACAGTGTCCATGACAATGTCAGAGTCTTGACAATGTCCAGAGTCCAGAGTCTTGACAAAACACGACAACATCAAAGGTCAGACTTGCAGAGAGTCCAGTCAGGGCCAAGGACAATTCTCCACTTATAACAGTCAATGATGATATTGTATAGAATTCTTATTTTTCTCCCTTTTTAATAGAGTTTGTGACAGGTCTATGAATGTGTTGTTTTTCTATTTTTGAAGTGACTGTAATGAAACTGCAAGTTTCCCATGGTATATTCTGTATATATTCTGATTCTATTCTCATCTTTTTTTTTACTGTATACTTATTTATTCTTTTATCACATTTTGCTGCTGCTGTGTCAGTTTCCCCTGTGGGAGATATAAAGGTCTTATAAACAGTCCCCATCTGTTCCCACTGTTTGGTGGATTAAGGGTTTCCTTTACAACTGTCACTGACAGCTGACCACAACCTGACAATGAAGAGCCTCCATTTCCTCTACACACAGCAGCTAGCTAACAGCTGCTACACACAGCAGCTACCTAACAGCTTACAGCTGCTACACACTGTAGCTAGCTAACAGCTTACAGCTGCTACACACTGCAGCTAGCTAACAGCTTACAGCTGCTACACACTGCAGCTAGCTAACAGCTTACAGCTGCTACACACTGCAGCTAGCTAACAGCAGCTACACATGGCAGCTAACTAACAGCAGCTAAACACAGCAGCTACCTAACAGCTTACAGCAGCTACACACTGCAGCTAGCTAACAGCTGCTACACACAGCAGCTAGCTAACAGCTGCTACACACGGCAGCTAGCTAACAGCTGCTACACACGGCAGCTAGCTAGCAGCTAACAGCAGCAACTAACAGCAGCTACACCCAGCAGCTAGCTAACAGCAGCTAAACACAGCAGCTACCTAACAGCTTACAGCAGCTACACACTGCAACTAGCTAACAGCAGCTAAACACAGCAGCTACCTAACAGCTTACAGCAGCTACACACTGCAACTAGCTAACAGCTAGTTCATAAAAATGTCCACACCAAAACAGAAGTGAATTTTCAAGTTGGACAACAGTAGTCATTGGATCGTTTGTGTTTACTCACACCATTAAACACAACCAGTAACGACTATCCTGAGGCTAATATTAGGAGCTAAATACGTTTAACCATAGCCAACAGCTCAAATAATAAAAAACACAAATATTTTACTAGCTAGTCAAACTTCTCTACTAAAACTGTTTTTTTGTAAGATTTTGGGGAAAAAACCTTTACACAAAATGAACAATTCTGAACACATACATTTATTAAAAAGAATAATTTTTATCAAACTACTGTCTCCCTGAGATCGAACTATACGGTGACATGAGACCAGATCTGCTCTGGTCACATTTTACATATCGTCATATGATAAAGTATCTGTGATGACTTTTACTGGTTTTAAAGGCTGTTACTTTGATAATCATCATATTTATTTTATTAAATATACATATTTGTAAAATGCACTAAATATTTTATATATTTATCTATGAATACATGGAATAGACAAAATTATATTTAAAAAAGTCACATAACACTTTACATTTAAGCCAAATTATTTGTGTTGTAGCAGAATCTGACCATATTTAAAGTCAGCGTCATTGTTCATAACACATAAATATCCTTCGTTTAAAGAAATAAAGCTAAAAATAAAGGATTTTAAGATCATGTAATACATGCATGAATGTCAGACACATTTACCAGTTGCAGCAACTCTGATCCACCTCTGATCTCTGACCTCCTAATTTTGATGTGCAATTTCGGCTAAGGCCCTTCCCTTTCAGATCATAAACAGTAGATTAGATTTTATTTTACAGTGCATTTACAGTGTACTGTCACTCTCACTCTTTGAGAAGCACAAACTTTTCATGAGTTCACAGAAACAACCTGTGTGCAGCTTTATATCTCCTATATCAGGATATAGACTCAGAATATACACAGGGATTGTAAGACATATAAACACAAATATTAGATTTTTTGTGATATATAATGATATCATGTGCAGCATTACTCAGATGTGAGTGTTTCTATGTCCATAAAAGGTAAAAAAGAGGAGGCGGAGCAGTGACTGGGCTCAGAGAAGTGGAAGGTTCTGGCAGATGGTTCTCATACGTCTCACATCTCAACAGTGTTTACCACTGAGCCAGCGCGTGCACACATAATGAGGCTGCGCTGCAAAGGATTTAGAAAGAAATGAAGAGACAGGAGGTTCTACTGGACCAACCACGAGGAAGAGAGGAAAAACATTCACTACCATGTACAAACAAACAGATACAAGAAGAAAAGGCTTTTACTGATGCTCTGCTTTTAAAATCCTGTTCTTTAATAGAAATAAAGAATATCTGTTAACACAAATTCTACACTACAGCCACCACTGAAGCCTACGTCAGAGAAGAAACCTCTGCTCAGACAAAAGAACGCACAGCGAAGACTCCAATGATGCTAAAACCTTCTGCATGAGGGCGATGCAATAACTCTCCACATCAGTAGGTGACCTGTGGTCATCAGGTAAAAAAGAGAGACCCCTAAAAGCCAAGAAAAAACCCAAGAGAAGTTGACAAATTTCATTATTTTTAACAGTATCACTAAAGATGTTTGTTTATGAAGCAGAGTAGAAAGTGTGTGGTGTTTCACAGACGGACACGTTGACACCATCATGTTTACAGTGACCACAGCCTCGATCATTATCACTGACCCAATCACTCATCGCCTCTGACTCATGGTCCAATCCAGTGGCATCATGCACAAGTCATAAGTGTTGTCACATCAACCTGTGATCAGGGTCAAACCTGGAACTGAGTCTGACCTCATCCAGAAGTAACACACCATAATAATAGTGATAATATGGAAACACTGTTGAGCTTACTTATTCTTTTAAAACCATAAAACCTACTTATTTCATCATTTAAATTTCAAAAACTTTATTTATGATTATTTATTTAACGACACTGACTAAAGCTCTAGTGTGTAACTTCAAAGTAAACACACGCCTGTTACATTCAAACCAGTCACATGAGTTCACACAATGTTTCATGTGTCTGTGGAGACACAGTGACACCTTCGACGTCACGACTGATGGAAGGAAGGAAGGCAGAAGGAAAGAAGCTAAGCTAGCCTGAGTGAGATGTCAGCAAACTTTAGGTTAAGGGGTCAACATTGGTTCTCTGAAACATATGTGGAGTAAAAATTATGTTGAAAGAAAGAATGTGAACCTCGACCTTGTCTCTGTTTCCAGCTCTGCAGGTTCACCTGAGGTGGGGGGGGGGCAGAGTTAGCACAGAGTTGGCCACAGAAGTTACATATTACAGCTTTAATATCTGTTAAAGTTTGGGCTCAGTGCAGCTTCCTGTTCTCGTCTTATTTCAATTTGGCCCTTCATGCCCTTTGTGAATTTTCTTCTCTTAATTTTATTCTGTTTTCTTTTTTAATCTGGAAATTTGTTTTATAAGAGAACATAAATAAAAGCATCATGACTATTTTAACAGTTATTATTAATAATGCTTCACATGTTCCGTTCTTGCATGTGATGCGACTTCACGTCCCATGTTTGGCTCGTCATCCACCTCAGATCAGGCGAAAGTGACAGAAAAAAATCACGCATTTGAAAGTCTTACAACAGAAGTGGGCGGGGCCTGAGAGCAGAAACAGACGGGGCTCAATGAGCAAACACAAAGGCAGCGATGCTGGTCGTCACGGGAGCGAGCGCTGCGTCGCACCAGCATTCTTTCCACACTGCTGCAGTGAGAAAACAAAGACTCACAATGTGTCCATTCATCAACCGTACAGTTTGATAATCATGAAGACGAACGCTTCCTCAACAACAAAGAGGGAGGAGTCAGAAGAGAAAAAAAACAGACAAACAGGAAGACGCTGTTTCACAAAAGCAAACATTACAACAAATGAAAACACATTTTTTTTGTTTTTTTTTTTTTAAAAAAAAGTCCATATCTAATAATATTCATATATCTAATAAGAATTCAAATCATTGTAAATGTTTCACAAACTGACAATAAATTAATTTTGTGATGACTTTATTCAAACAAGCTAAAAGAAAGAACCAGACAGTATTTTGCTCAACTTTCTCTGAACTGCACCTTTAATCATCTGGACCAGTGTAAGTCGGTGCATATGAACTACTTTTCCATTCACACTGCAGCTGTCCATAATAAAAGATGTATATCATGTACATATGTTAAGGGGATGTGGTACTGACACATGGCACCATGCCGACTTAAAAAGTAATTTTAGCCTCTTAACAAAAGCCTGAGCTGATAAGATGAATATACATCATCCTAAACATCCAGTGTGTAAAAATAAAACAAGTAAACTTTTTATAAGTGTAAAATCAACTGAGACTATGAACTGTTGTTTTTCATTACCCCAAATGAGCCTTTTATATTTACATCAGCCATTTTGGGTCACCGTGTTTTTGTTTTTCAGCTACACATGTTTTGATGCTAACTATAACAATACTCTTGGAAGGGAAGGGTGAGGTGAGGAATATTATTTTACACACTGATCTTGTCTTTATGTCACTGTTAGACAGACTTTTCCAACAGGAAAGTGAAGTTTGTAAACCACTCACTCTCCCACACCAAAGTCTATAGAGAAAATCAGTGATTTTAGCTCACAGGGACACAGGAGCTGCTGGTCTACTGCTGCCTCGTGTGGTCACTTTGTGCCACTGAGGTAAATCTGTGTATTCAGAATTCAGTATTTCAAACATAGAATTTTACAAAATAAGACATTTGGACTTAGTGATGGAGGCAGCAGTAGACCAGCAGCTCCTGTGTCCCTGTGAGCTAAAATCACTGATTTTCTCTATGGACTTTGGTGTGGGAGAGTGAGTGGTTTACAAACTTCAGCTTCCTGTTGGTGCGGGCTCGCTCAGCATTGAGCCCCTCATACTCTCACACTTCTGAACTATCCCTTTAAGGTTTATACTGAAATCTTGACCATCTCCACACAGCAACAAAAGGAACCCTGTCCGTAAACACGCTGACTTCACGTGTTCTCTCCCAGTTTCCCTCCGTCAGCAGAATCTAACATGTTTACACGGTAACGGCTCCGTCGGTGACGAGCTGGTGAGACGAGAGTAACGCGCTCAACTCCCTGACCACAGTGAGCCGCAGATCATGTCAACAGTGTTTCCAGGCACACGGTTGCCGTGTTTTTCACCTCGTCCCTCGTGTCACTCGTGGTCTAAACTGACGCAGCCACGCGTTCTACTCACAGGATTTATCAGAGTGAATGAAGTTGATTTTTCTCTCTGTCTGAATAGATAAGCTCTTTATTTGTGTTCGAACTGAATAAATCAAACAGTGTGAGTGAATATTATTCAGTTATCAGCTGCTTCACTGTGTTTGACACTGTTTAGATAAAGTAAGAATGTGACTCATAAGCTTCATATCAGTGTAACAGTAATAATATTGTCCTGAGATAGTGAAGGAACACTCATTTCCCCAGCTGCTGTTTTTACAGCGACTCTGCTTCAGTGTGTAAACAACACCAGATAAGATTTTACTACTCTGGTTGTTCCCGCCTCCATGAGCGTCATTGGCCGACACAGCAGCCTCGCTGTACGACATTATAAACAACCGCTTTTCAATGTCAATATCAGGTCGAACAATTGCACAGACTTTTAATTAATTAGTTTAATTAACATTCAAATGTCTCCATTGTTAAATATATGCACTATACAGCAATATGTTATTTTGCTCTAATATGCATTTGGTGTTTTTGCTCTTTTTTTGTTTTGTTTAAAAAGAAGGATTTATTTTTGTTTAACATAGCAGGTTTTTTACTTTATTACATTACTGTAAAATATATGAGAATTATAGGATGTCAGCAAACACAGCAAGTTCCCTCAATATAAAAGAAAATTATCTTCTGCAACATGTTATTTTAATTTGGGGATTTTAAAAGCATATCTGAGTTTTTATGCTTCTACCCTTTGATTCCCAGTTCAGGCCATGTTTTAAGTAATTAAAATACTTAAATGTAACTTCATTTTATTGTTCTTTCAATTATTTATTTAGTGCTGATCAGTGGCTCTTAACCCTGGAAATCGAACTAATTTAGTAAATTAATCACAAACAAGTTTGATCATCGATTAATCAGTTTCAGTATTTTTGTTTTAGAATCAAATCAAGTTTCTGTGATTTTTCAGCTTCTTAAAAGTGAATGTTTTCTGGTTTCTTTGCTCCAAATAACAAATAAATCATTCAGATTGATTCATTTTGTTTTGTGGACAAAAACAAGACATTTGAGAAACATCATCATTTCCAGGATTGACAAACAGTGATCAATATTTTCAGATATTTTATGGACCAAACAACGAATTAATTGAGAAAATAACAGATTAATCGATTATAAAAATAACTTAGTTGCAGCATTAAAAGTAGTTTGACTTCAAAGCAGAAGAGTTTGCATGGAGTTAATGGTTAAATATATTTTACGGTCATATTTTGTGTCTGAGCAGACTAATTCATTTCTAGTGTTGAGACTTATTTCTCCAGTTATTTCTAACATAATCAAACATTTGATTATTCACATTTATTTTGTCCACTGCTGGAGTCTGCAGGTCCTGACGAGGAACCTGGTGCAGAACGAGATTGTGGATAAAAAGCCAACGAGCTCACAGATGCTTCCTGTTTCGACTCATCATTTCTGAGTTCCTCTTTGAGATGCAGTTAGTCAGAGACGGAGACCATGGAGGACAAAGACGAGAGGACGGAAATGTCCACGTTCTATACATTAATAATAATAACTCAGCTCAACTAATGGTCCCAGAAAACTACAGCTACGACTGAAGAGGACTATGACCTGATGACTGAACCTTCACAGACTGATCTGTGGCTTGTAATCAATAAATCTACTGATTATTTTCTAGATTTATTGATCAGTTGTTTGGTTCAGAAAATGTTTGTCAAACCTGGAAATGATTTTGAAAAAGGTTTATGATTCAGTAAGTGAGTAATAATTAACCGAGTAACAGTTTCAGCCCTAATAGAGCAGCAAATTCCGATTATTTTTAATAATTGCTTAATTTGTTAAATACATTGTTGTTTGATCAATTCGTTATTTGGTCCATAAAATAATGATCAGTGTTTGTCAAACCTGGAAATGATGATGTTCCACAAATGTCTTGTTTTGTCCACAAACTAAAATGATTCAGTTTGAAAGATTTATTTGTTATTTGGAGCAAAGAAACCAGGAAATATTCACATTTAAGAAGCTGAAAATAAACATAAACCGATTTTAATTATCATTAACTTGACAGATGAATGAATTAAGAAAATAATCATGAGCAGCCGACATGTATTCTGTCAGTAATTTGCGTCATGTTTGGCTTTAAAAGAGTCTCATGATTTTCATTAAAGTGACACAGCTGCTGACTCACGCGTAAATAAAGGACAGAAGCTTCTCAGAAACATCACATGATTGTGTTCACTGTCTCACCATCAGCCAATACAGCGGCCGTCGCACTCAGTGAGCAGCAGCAGCTTCGTCCACAGTGGACGTCCTTCACAGGAGCGTCCTTTAAGAAAGACACAAGCTGGACCCGGACAACTACATTTCTGATTCAGCTTGTTGCAAAGTATGGAAGACGATTAGGGACACAATTCACAATGTTGACTTTGATCTCAGGATGATAAATACTCTTTCGTTTTCTATTTTGTTTCCAAATAAATACTCAGTTATCAAAATAATTATTTTGATAATTTATTAATAGATATTAGTCTTAATTTATTAATTAAATCAGTTTCAGTGATGTTTGAGCTTCTTAAATGTGAATATTTTCTGGTTTCTTTGCTCCATATAACAAAGAAATCATTAAAACTGAATTAATTTGGTTTGTGGACAAAACAAGACAACCGAGACACTGACCAATGGGCCAAACAACAATTAATCAATTAATTGAGAAAACAATCAACAGATTAACGAATCACAAAAATAATCATCACTTACAACAAAGAAACCACAAAATATTCACAACTAAAGAAACAATCGTATCCATAACCAAATCACCATCAAAACCTAACAATGTCTTAGTCTTAATTCAAAAATCAACATCACTTTTAAATTTTGTTACAAACAGACAAAAAAGACAGCACTGCTTTATAGCATAATTATAGTTAAAACTCATCAAAATAGTTTGTGATTAATGTAGTAAATGGTACTTTACGGTCACAAATCCTCTGTTAATTTTAATTTCTTTGTTTAACCGTTTTTAAACTTTGTGAGGTGTTTTAAAAGACACCAAGAATGAAATGTATTATCATTATGATGGTTGAATTGTTGCAGGACAATATTTTATACCTTCATGAATACACAAGTTTATCTTCAGGTACTAACCCTAACCCAATGACTGAGTGATTTTACCGTCACATTAACAACAAAATGGTTGAAATGATTAAAACTTGGAAAGTCTCGGTTTTTACCAGCAGCCTTTTATCAGGTCGTGTGATTTCTCTTTTCTTTTTAGGGTTTATTTCACTTTCTTTTCTTGTCTTTGTATTTTCTCATATCCCCTTTTGTTTGGTCTTTGACAGCTTGTTACTGTTTGAACTGAAAACAGACAGTGAGAGTCAAATGAAATCTGCTGCGAGACGACGACTCTGTGCAGAAACAGGCTGAGACCTGCCTCGACTCGCAGCGACTCACAGCTCGTACCTGAGGCAGAAGAAGAGCAAAGGTCAACAAAGCAGCAAACAAGCAAGCCACTTCACATGATTCTGTGATGACACCGACTCATGACTGCTGGCTGTTTTCGGTTGGTGGGGACGGGCTGAGATCAGGTTTACAGTGTTGACAGCGTTGTGACAGTTGAAGAGTCACACTTTAAAACATTTAAGGGTGCTTTCACACTTAGTCTGTTGTGCGTTTCTCCCCGATTCTAATTTGCTTGTGTGAACACAGCAACGGCACGGCTTTCCAGCATAAATCCTTGGTGGTCCCGGCAATCGCTCGGCACGGATCGGTTTGTTTGCAGTGTCTACACAATTTACCCACGAAACGGTGCAGCCGACAGCCACTGCCACAAACAACTTTGGTAAAACAGCTACATGCTGAAAAGTCTCCAGTCTTATAAACGGGCTACAGAATCAAGCAGCACTTGATGCGTCTTCAGAACAAAGTGTCCAGTCAACAGGTCTGTGCGTGTCCACAACATGTCTTCTCCTTCAGAAGGAGTCTGGACGCAGCAGCAGTGCGTCTTCTTATCAGCATCCTCATCAGATAAATGGCATTGTTTCCAATGTTCATACACTGAACACTAGTACATCACCATCCAGAGAACAACGAACAACAAATTTCGTGCAAAAGTTGGAACAATCAAAAACCGTTTATAAGTCAAATTTGGGCTGCAGCGTGAACATGAATCGAATGAAGGTTAAATGCAACATTGTAACATATTACTCCCTGAAAGTGACCAATAAAAAAGGTATGAAAGTACCTTAACGCTCCCTGTTATCATGAATTAACTTTGTCTCAGGTCTGTACAGTTTTTTATTGAGCTGAACTCGTCCACATTTCTTTTCTCAGTTTTATTTAAAAAGTCAAACTGGGAGAATTCTTTTTTAATCCACTTCTCTGTACAGAATAAAAACATGTCTTTTGTGCTTTCCAGTAACTTCTCCTCAGTTATACCTGACTAGCATGCAAACGTAACTTCCCCCAGAACAGAAAGACCGTGGCGACTCATTGGCTGAGACCAAACAACACTATGAATCATGGGATTTTTTTTTTCTTACAGTGTGATGAGCAGTGAAGCATTTGTGAAAGAACAGCTGTTGCGTAAACGTGTCCACCCTTCCTTCTTCTCCACTCCACGGGCCGTGAATGGTTAAGATTCTCGTTTCAACGCTTTCAAAACTCCCAGTTTTGTTAAAGTCGACTCTTACATACGCGGTGACGCTGACAAATGTTGCTAAGCTTCATCACAGATCTGTCGCTTCACTGTTGCAGCAGGTGTTGACAAATTTCAACGTCTGGAAAGTTGAGAAATGTTCAACTGAACACCGACCAATCAAAGAATTTTATATGAATATTCCAACACCGGTGCTAGCTAGTGCTGCGCGGTAAAACCAAATGTTTATATCACGTAAACGTGGGAAATTTATCGTCCGAGATAAGATTGTGATTGTGGTTTTAAAGATATGCCAATTGACATTATCAAGTATCTAAATGAGAATAAAACAAACTCCACACACACTCTGAATGCGTGCAGCACAGGTTAGCCCGTGTGGTTATGCTAACAGGGAGAAAACATTGAGACCCCAACCTCATTAGTTTCCTTAAATTATTTTATATTTTGCTCTTGCTTGTGGGGCGGCAACGATTATTCAATTATTGATCGATTGCTAAATTAGTCACCAACAATTTCGACAGAGTTATTTTTAAATGATTAAAACAAGATTCTCTGATTTCTCAGCTTCTTAAATGTGAATATTTTCAGGTTTTATGTTGCATATAACAAAGAAATCATACTGAATCATTTTAGTTTGTGGACAAAACATCATCATTGAGAGAACATCATCAATTCCAGGTTTGACAAACACTGATCAATATTTTATAACATTTTATGGACCAAGTATTTAGTCAATGAATGGGAAAAATAATCAACATATGAATCAAGTATGAAAATAATTATAAGTTGCAGCTCTACTTGCTTGTTTGCTGAACTATTTATCTGTACATTACAGCATCTGAATTTTTATCCAGAAGTCAATGTTTCCACTTGTAAATCTTTGAATTATTAATGAAATGCTAAAGTTTAAATGTTTACCTGTCCATTGATATAATCTCTAAGGAACAATTAATGACATAAACATTTAAAATCAGACTAATTATTGCTATCATCAACAGTGTCTGTGGTATACAGCGCTGTGTTCTGAATAGTTCTATGAATTCTGCTGTCCTGCTGCTGTTAAACCAACAGGTTCCATGTCATCAGTCATGTGAAAACACTGATACAACAGTAGCTTGGAGAAAGGAGAATGTTAACATCTTATTTTTTTTTGTTTTTTTGCAAAGGAAATTAAAGCTTCTGAATCCTCTGAATCCTTGAATTATCTTTTATAATTCTCATGTATGTGCCTTTTTGTTTTTTTTATTTCTTTGCTTTTTATTCAAATGAGTCTGGAAAAAAATTCAACTAAGCCAAGCTCCTTCGTCTTATTGGTAAACATTGTATAACCAAAAATAAACAAAACAAAAGGTCTTTGCCACCAAGTCGACCACGACACAATGCTCTGCTAACTTCTGAAAGCTTGACTGATATTTGACACCAGTGTATCAATAATCATGGTTGATCGCTGTATCAACAGTTCCCCCACCTTCTACCTTCAGTCCAACTTAGTATATGATCATCAAAAGGAAAATAAAAAGCTGAAATATGAGAAAACTGAGAGTTTTATTCTCCTTGAAAGGAAATGAATGATTGTGGAGCAGAAGCAAACAGGAGAACCTACAGGAACATGTTGATCATGTTGATGAAGTGTTTCTTCACCTGACATATACCTGTATGTTGACACAAACACGCACACACGTGCACACACGTGCACACACGTGCACACACATGCACACACATGCACACACATGCACACACATGCGCACACATGCGCACACATGCGCACTGACTTCCATTCACTGAAAAAATAAACAAATAAATAAACAAAGCTTCATTACTGACCTAAATCCTAAACTTAGCAAGTGCCTCAGAAATGAGGTTCTGCCTCATTAGGACCAGGTCCGGTCTCCATGAGGACTTTCCTGGTCCTGACAGGGTCAGTGTTTATGACAGAAAAGGGAACAAATACAAGAACACACTCCTCTGCAGCAGTTGGAACAGGATGTAAACTCATCTACAGCTGTGTGTGTGTGTGTGCATGTGTGTGTGTGTCTGCATGTGTGTGTGTGTGTGTGTGTGTGTGCGTCTGCATGTGTGTGCATGTCTGCATGTGTGTGTGTGTGTCTGCATGTGTGTCTGCATGTGTGTCTGCATGTGTGTGTGTGTGTGTGTGTCTGCATGTGTGTCTGCATGTGTGTCTGCATGTGTGTCTGCATGTGTGTCTGCATGTGTGTGTGTGTGTGTGTCTGCATGTGTGTCTGCATGTGTGTGTGTGTGTGTGTGTCTGCATGTGTGTGCGTCTGCATGTGTGTGTGTGTCTGCATGTGTGTGTGTGTCTGCATGTGTGTGTATGTATGTATGTGTGTGTGTCTGTATGTGTGTGTGTGTGTGTGTGCGTCTGCATGTGTGTGCGTGTGTGTGTCTGCATGTGTGTGTGTGTGTCTGCATGTGTGTGTGTGTGTGTCTGCATGTGTGTGTGTCTGTATGTCTGCATGTGTGTGCGTGTGTGTGTCTGCATGTGTGTGTGTGTCTGTATGTGTGTCTGCATGTGTGTGTGTGTGTGTGTGTGTGTGTGTGTGTGTGTGTGTGTGTGTCTGCATGTGTGTGTATAAAGTCTCTAGTTTAACTTCCAGACATGAACTAAAGTCCCTGGTGATGAGGTGGAAAAGGCAGAAAAAGCAAATCGTCCTATTTCACTCACTCTGAGGATGTGAACAGATGTTTAGAGACAAAAATCATTTTCACTGATGAGTTCAGACCAAAATTACTGACCCATAAAAAAAGGAACAAAGCTGCTGCTGCTGCTGGTGTGTGTGTGTGTGTGTGTGTGTGTGTGTGTGTGTGTGTGTGTGTGTGTGTGTGTGTGTGTGTGTGTGTGTGTGTGTGTGTGTGTGTGTGTGTGTGTGTGTGTGCGCGTGTGTGTGTGTGTGTGCGTGTGTGTGTGTGTGCGCGCGCGTATGTGTGTGTGCGTGTGTGTGTGTGTGCGCGCGCGTGTGTGTGTGCGCGCGTGTGTAAAACATGTCAGACACTGATCAAACCTCCTGCTATAGATGATAAAAAGTTCTAAAAATAGGTACAAGCTGTCCAGCTCAACAACAACATACAGTCCTATTGATTTACTTCACAGTGCCACAAGGGGGAGCTGCATCTTCCCAGTCATTCTGCCATTGCCAACTTACGAAAGTTGACACTAGCGTCAAGCATTAGTCACAACCACCATCAAGAGTTAAACGTCCCACTTTTACGGTTTGTCGTCAAAACTCAGATTACCGACGCTCAAACATAGCGTTATTATTGACCGCTGCTGCTAACAGCTAACAGCTAGCCAGGGACGTTTGCGTCCAAGTTTTTTTCTAACTTCGCGACTGGAACAAATTCAACTGGGAAGTGACGCCAATCCCAGTTCCAACTTACAAGTTCCAATATGTCACTAATATTTTAGAAAATATGCACAAATATGTTCATACATAGATTACTGAAAAAAAGAATCCGCCCATTCACTTTTTTACAAGATTTGCAGCGTACGCGTCTTGCTCAAGGACACATCGTCATGTAAACTGTGGAGCTGGGAATCGAACCCAGTTTATAAAAGTATATACAAACAAAACCTAAAAAAAACTCTATTCAAGCATATTACCTCATAGGGCAGGGGCAATTAATTACTTATTAATCAATTACTAAATTGATGATCAACTATTTTGATGCTGGATTAATCATTTTCAGTGTTTATTTATTGATTAAAACAAGTTTTCTGATTTTTCAGCTTCTTAAATGTGAATATTTTGTGGTTTCTTTGCTGCGTACAACAAAGAAATTATTACAACTGAAAATAAATCCAACTTTGAGAAACATTGATCAATATGTTCTGTCATTTTATGAACTATAAAAATAGTTGATTATGAAAATAATCATTGGTTGCAGCTTTTTCTGCAGATATCGCAATGGTATCATGATACTATTGATTAAATAGGATTCAGGAGAATCACGAGAGGAAATTCCCGGATGGTTCCACACCTACCTTCTGCGATGAGCTCCTCCACTGTGACTTGGTACCGACCCACAGCGAATACTCTCCCGAGGAAGCTGCTAACTCCGCTGCTGGAAGCCGCTCCGAGTCCGCCACTCTCGGACTTTGGCATTCTGGAAAACTTCTTCATCGTTCGCGTTCTCTTTCCGACCAAAGGTAATCCTCGTTTGGTGGTTTGACAAAACCGCACAGTCCAGTTTAAGTCGACGCCCCCTCTCCTGTCCTATCTCCTTATCTGGGGTGTTTCCTCCTCCTGCATGCTCTGTTGCCGCTGTGACTGTGCTACCTGTGAAGTCACATGACATCAAAGTGAGGTTAAAACAGGGCATGACGACAACAACATACATCTCCAGGGAAAAAATACAATTTCACTGAGGGCTTTTAACTGTAGCACATGAATATGTACATGTGAATACATATGTATATTACATTATGCCTACGACCAAAAGCTATTGTCAAAACAATTTAACTGTCCATTACTTTCTATTGATCGATTGTGTTGTAACTGATGAATTAGTTTAAGATTTCAATAATTAAAACCAGTTTCTTAAATGTAAATATTTTCTGGTTTCTTTGCTCCATGTAACAAAACCAAACATTAAAAGTGAATAATTTTTGGTTTGTGGACAAAACAAGACATTTGAAAACATCATCAATTCCAGGTTTGGGAAACACTGATCAATATTTTCCCAGGAGTTTCTGAAATTTCATAGACCAAATAACTTTTTAAGAAAATACTTGAAAGATCAATATTTTATGAAAGTAATGTTAAGTTGCAGCCCTAACTTTATTTGTTAATATCTCAAACAATTGTGAAAAATAGAGATCAGTGTTTTCCAAGCCTTCAAAATGACAAAATGATCTAGAACAAACCACAAATATTTTTGAATTGTTTCAACTTCCCCACTGTTTTTCATGGAGCAGAGAAAGCACTTGTAAAAATTTACTTTACAGGGTATCCGTTCAAAAGCAGGTACCATTAATTTGGTACATAAATTAAAATGATATGACTGTATATGGGCATATGTGTATATATTTATTCCTTGCATTATTTTATATCGACTTAAATTTTCCTCTTACTTTCATCCCCACAAATGGATTATTTACATGCCTGAGACTTTTAAAAACAGATATATAGACAGTAATAAAAGATTAAAACTGGAGGACACAATGAGAAAATAACGAAAACTGGGCGCTTTCACTCACCAAGTCTGGAAAACACCAGTGTGATGATGGTGTGTTAGCATCTGTGACACATCAGGCTAACAGGCTAACAGCCGCTGCTAACGTACGGACTGCGGAGTAGCTCCGCCGACTGAGGGGAGAGGGGCAGGGGGAAGCACAGTGACGCAGCCGCCGCCGGGGTTATTCACACCACCTCAGGCGGTAAACGGCAGAAGTACCCCACCCGATATCCGCCAGAGCAGAGCAGAGCAGCCCCGCCGCTGTTAGCTTCAGCGCGACTTCTTCACTTCACTCGGGCTAATTAGCTCGTTAGCTTCGGGAGTTAGCGGCTAACGAGCTTCGCCAACAGCCACAGCGGTTCTTCTGCGAGACGAGTCCGGACTAACAGAGCGGGAGCCCGAGCTAACAGAGTAAGAGTTCCGGGCTAACAAGAGGGAGCCCGTGCTAACAGAGTGAGAGTCCCGGGCTAACAGAGCGGGAGCCCGGCAAACACAGAGGGAACCCGTGCTGAGAGAAAAGAAGTCACGGGCTGACAGAATACGAGCCCCGGCTAACAGAAGTGGAGCCCGGGCGTGATACGAGTGCAGCGTTCGGTTCTTATGAGCAGTCCCCCGGCAGGTCCTCCGTGTCCTCGGTGTCCTCCCCGCTCCTCGGCGTCTCTGTCCTGGACACTCAACTTCTCGTGACTCACTAACTGCAAGACACAAAGTAAAAGTGGGTGGTTTGTTATTTCCCAATGAGAGTGACAACCTAACCTGACGCGGCCCCGCCCACCTCCATTGTTATGATTGGTCCAAATCAAGCGAGTATGGAATGCCATTATTGCCTAATATAATGACAACCAAAAAATATACATGTATATCAAAGGATTAGTTTTATAATAGTTTTGTAATTATAATAAAGTTATAAAATGTCACTAATAAGCTAATGAAGTGGATTTAGATCTAATTTTATTGAAAGTTATAGAAATTATTTTAGTGAAACCTGTGTATTCTGTGAAACCGTGTAGGATAATAATGTGGATGTAAATTTTAAGAAAAATTATGAGGACAAAGATGATGTTTTCTTCTTAAACGATCTTATTTTATGTGATAAGTTTCATGTCCATAATTATAAATGGTCAAAAACAAATAGTTACGAGTTAAAAAATGAAATGTAATTCCTCAATTTAACCCCTTTTTTAATAAAAGTTAAATAAAGACAAGAAAAATTACACAATAACAAACAAATAATAATCAGTCATAAAAAGATATTGAATCAAAATGAGAAAAATAATTCTAAATTAAAATATGGATAATATTTTAAATTGAGTTACAGAAATAATTTAAAAATATAATTATGACATTTTGAGTCAAACGTATTAAAATAGGAGTTTTTGTAGTCTTTGAACTATTTAAAAGTGAAAAATAATTGCAAGTTCTTGATCAATTAAATATCTATTTCAAAGTGAAGTGGCAACATTTTAGACACAAAATGATTCACGTTGCGACTGCTCTCCTGGTGCTAACGTTTAAAAGTTCATAAAACAGTGAAACCAACAAAGTTACTGTCGTTAAACATCCTCGCTCACTTCAGCAAAACTGATAAATGTTTTGTTGTCGTTGAAAGTTTTTAACTCCAGTTCCTCATTCCTCATTTTTTGCAGGGCGTGACTCGCTCAGAATCCTTGTCTACGTCTGTGTTGAACATAAACTATGACAAAACCCAACTTCTGTGATTTTAGATCAGTGATTTTAGCTCACAGGGACACAGGAGCTGCTGGTCTACTGCTGCCTCGTGTGGCCACTTTGTGTCACTGAGGTAAATCTGAATTAAGGATTTCAAACACCGAACTCAAAAAATAAGACATTTGAACTTAGTGATGGAGGCAGCAGTGGATCAACAACTCCTGTGTCCCTGTGATGTAAAATCACTGATTTTCTCTATGGACTTTGGTGTGGGAGAGTGAGTGGTTTACAAACTTCACTTTCCTGTTGGAAAAGTCTGTCTAACTGTGACATAAAGACGTGAACATGTTCCGAAGATATTGTAGACTTAAAATATTGTAGATTTTATTGCACAAGTGTTTTATAAAGTGGCAAAAATCTGTTTTTCCTTATGACAGCAGTGACTGAACAACTTTGTCAGTATGTCATACAGACTGAACTATCCCTTTAACGATCATCTGCAGCGACACTGACTGTGAACAAAGACGTGTTGCGTTAATAATCCAGAATATCATATTAATAATCCAGAATATTATTGAGCAGACAGAATGAGGAGAATTCCTGTTGTGTCATGGCGTCACGTTCATGCAGAGACAGAGGTGAACGACCAACATCTGTCTCCAGGTCAGTGTTTGTAGGTCGAGCACATGGTTGAGATGAAGATTACATAAGAGCTGAGGAGGAGGAGGAGGAGGAGGAGGAGCTCAGTCCAGTCACATGACGGCATGAACCGCTATGTCTGGACAGACTTCTTCCTGTTTCTGCAGGACGATCTCATGGATCCTCACACTCTCACTCCTGCAGTCAGTGAAGTGTGTGCTGTCGCCTCCTGCTGGTGACTTTACTCAACTACCAGACTGAACAACCAAACATTTATAAAGTTTTATTATTTATGGAAGTGATAGAGAGAGAAAAAAACAATGACAGTTAACAGAACATTATGGAGCAGAAGACTCTTTGTTTTATTTTGAAATCAATGTTTTCTGCAAATTACTTTGAAATTTCCTGGAGGTTTAAACTTAATATCAAGTAAACAAAAGCTTTATTTAAATTAATTATGAAATAAATATTATCAATTTATCACAAAATATTAAGCAAATGCTAATTTAGAAACCAAAACCTTTTCCTCATTTAAAAATGTCATTATTAAAATGGAATTATTCTAATTAATGTAACTTGTAGAGAACAAAACCCTGAGTAAAAATTATTTAAAAAAAAAACCCTAATTAAATAATCTCAATGATTATTCCATACAATTATTTTAGTTGTCTTCTGATTAATTGAAAACATTCTCCTCTCCTCAGTTTGTACTTTGCTGCTCTACTTTTCTCACAGAAACAACTTTGAGGTTTAGGAAAAACAACTAACATACGACTAAAATAAAACATTTAAAGCCTTCATTTAAAGTAAACCCCGACCAAAAGATTTGATGTTTTAGTTGTTTAATAATGTTCATATCAGACGTCAGAGATATCGAGTTAAAGCCTTTCTCCTTCACTGTGTGGCTTTTATTTTGGTTATTTATTCATGTGTAAGACCTTCATTTCCCTGAGAAGGTAGAGGCTCCGCCCACAGACGGTCGAGTCAGCGCTCAGTCATCGTCTGGTCCGCAGAGCGCCTTCAGGCAGTCGCCCACGTGTCCCGACAAATCCTCCTGAAGAGGACGACAAGCAGGAGACATTATCCCATTAACTCAGGGAAACAGAATCCTTCGTTTCATAGGAAAAATCATTAACGGAGCCAAGTCAAAAAACTGTTTCAGGGAGAAATTATCTCAGTTATTTTAACAAAAGAGCCAATCAAACAAAGAAAAATAACTCGATTTATTAAATAAACCGAGCAAAAAAATATTTCAGGACAAAATACCTAATTAATTCAGAGAAACGGAATCAAAATAATCTTTTTTTTAACAAAAAGAGACAATTCTTCTTAAGTAAAATTCTCTCATTAATGAAAAATGAATGATGAATGAAGTGAATATAAAACATTTTTGTTTCTTTCTTCATCCACAGACAATTTCATCCAAATGCTTGTTTTTGTTTTGGACACAAACATCAGCGACGTGTCGCGTACTGCAGCTTTAATGAAATACAAGCGCAGACGAAGAGCGAGAGTCTTCCTCACCTCGATGTCCGACAGCAGCGAGCGTCCGTAGAGCTTCTTATACTCGGCTTTGATGTTCTTCAGGTCGATCTCAGAGCGACTCACGATGATGCGGCAAACCGTCGCCTCATCGGTTCCACCGCCCTGAAAACCAGACAAACCAGAGTCACGTGATCAGACCACAGGACAACAGGGGCTGAACTCAAACCATTTGCATTCAAATCTATGAAACTATTCAAAAGGTCAAAAGGTCAGCATCGCTGTGACATCATCACAGACCAACAGACAGAGGCACAGTTTCCTGACACTTCACAGATTCCAGTTCCACGTTTTCTTAGTTTACAAATAAAAACAAACGTCACAGCGATGACATCAAAGCAATGACATCACAGCGATGGCATCAAAGCGATGACATCACAGCGATGGCATCAAAGCGATGACATCAAAGCGATGACATCACAGCGATGGCATCAAAGCGATGACATCACAGCAAGCGATGGCATCAAAGCGATGACATCAAAGCGATGACATCAAAGCGATGACATCACAGCGATGACATCAAAGCGATGGCATCACAGCGATGGCATCACAGCGATGGCATCAAAGCGATGACATCAAAGCGATGACATCACAGCGATGACATCAAAGCGATGGCATCACAGCAAGCGATGGCATCACAGCGATGACATCACAGCGATGACATCAAAGTGATGACATCAAAGTGATGACATCACAGCGACGACATCACAGCGACGACATCACAGCGACGACATCAAAGCGATGGCATCACAGCGATGGCATCACAGCGATGACATCAAAGCGATGGCATCACAGCGATGGCATCACAGCGATGACATCAAAGCGATGGCATCAAAGCGATGACATCACAGCGATGACATCAAAGCGATGACATCAAAGCGATGGCATCACAGCAAGCGATGGCATCACAGCAAGCGATGGCATCACAGCGATGACATCACAGCGATGACATCAAAGTGACGACATCACAGCGATGACATCAAAGTGACGACATCACAGCGACGACATCAAAGCGATGGCATCACAGCGATGACATCAAAGCGATGGCATCACAGCAACGACATCACAGTGATGACATCAAAGCGATGGCATCACAGCGACGACATCACAGCGACGACATCAAAGCGATGGCATCACAGCGACGACATCACAGCGACGACATCTCAAAGCGATGGCATCACAGCGACGACATCACAGCGACGACATCAAAGCGACGGCATCACAGCGATGACATCAAAGCGATGGCATCACAGCGACGACATCACAGCGACGACATCACAGCGATGACATCACAGTGACTGATGTCAAAAAAAGGGTCAGTTTTTTACCTTCATGCTGTCGTGGAGACGCTCAGCGAAGTAATCGTGTCTGTTCTTCACACACTTGACTGGAAACAACAACAAACAACAGGATTTAACAACAACTAACAAACAACAACAAACAACAATCAATAATAAACAACAGGATTTAGCATCAATAATCATATTTTAAGGTCTTGTTGCAAATATTTATGAGAGCATTTTGATGAATATTGTCTTTTTATTCAGGAAATAAATTCAGAATATGAACAAAAGTAAACAGTTTTTTTTCCGCTGCTCTGAAGAAACTTATCCACATATTTCTGTCCACATGTCCTGTGATGTAAGGCTGCAACAAGTAACCAATTACTAAGTTAATCATCACCTATGTGGCTAATCTGGATTCATCAGTTTAAGTGTTTTGAATCAACAAAAAATCACAAATAAATGACAATAAATTGGATTTAAAAATAAACAACAAAACTAATTAACAACAGAAACACATTTAAAGCATGAAATGAAATGTGTTTGGGAAAAGTGTACTGTAGAAAACAGAAGACGTGGACAAAAGTAACTGGACAGTTTTCCCACTGCTCTGAGGAAACTTTGTCCACTTACATTTGACCACATGTTGCGCTGAACCGATTAAATGATTATTAATCGATTTATCAGTTTGAGTGTTGTTTTTAAGTATTTAAAACCAGTTTCAGTGATTTTTCGGCTTCTTAAATGTAAATATTTTCTGAGATGTTATGGACCCAACAACTAATCAATAATGAAAATAGCTGCAGTGACAGGCTGATCAATGAAGGACGTTACCGATGGCGACCAGCAGCTCCTCCAGTTCTCCAGTTATTTCTGACTCGATACTTTTCTGCAGACTTTTTCCACTGATCTTCTTATACTCAACAAAAGCTGAAAAACAAGATTTAAATACAAGTTTCCAACGTTTCCAATCACAAATCCACAGAGTGATCACTGATCAATGAACGGGACTGAAAACAAACTTTTTCTGAGTTGAGCAAAACTTTTCTTGCAGAGGATTTCGATAAACGTAGATTCATCAGTTCCCCACTTTTTCTCCCCGGCCTGATACAGAGCCTGTCAGAAACACAAAAACATGGCGTGAGAAATAAATACAATCAAATTAACAAGAAACGATCAGATTTAAATGCAGCTTAAATCATTTATTCAGAGTCAAACCCACCTCAGCGTCTTCAACTGCCTCCTGGTGGTTCACGTCATGACTCTCGTCTCTTTCACCCTGAAAACAAAACAAACACACAAACAAGTACTTTTTTATTTATTTTAAATTTTATTTCTTGGTTTATTTTTGGTTTAAATCACACAGTTGTTGTTAATCTGCATTTTCCTCAAGTTGGACTTTGCTATAAACAGAGTATTAAATACAAGTTCTAAAATAGTCAAAGACGTGTTGGTATCAGAAACGTTCAAAAAACCAACAAATGTAAAATCCGAGAAAATCCTTGAACCCAAAATATCACATAAATGCATAAACTGTAAAAAACAAAATTAAAAAAAAGCAGTTAAAACACATTTTTAACTTGAATAATTTTGACTTTGGAGGGAGAACAACTGCTACACTGCAAAAAAATGACTGCTGTGTTTGTGTTAAATACATGTGTCATATCTCACATGACAGAATTTCAGAAAAGTTTGTCCAGTTTTGTCTCGTTTTAAGAATCATTAGTCTCATTACATTTGGCTTATTGCTACTAGAAGTGTTTACAGAAGTGTTTTTACAGTGTACTCTCTCTCACAGCATTTTGTTTTTAAAATGGCGGTCGTGTTGAGGTCCTTCATAAACTTAAGATGAAAAAAGAGTTTGTCCGAAATATTCTTGAGGCTGTGACATTGTATTGTACGTGTGATGTAATGACAACAAACCTCCACCAGGAGCAGCATTGCTTTGCGAAAGTCTCCGGAAAGTTCGTCCCTCAGGTCGCGGATGAACAGGTATTCTTTCTCTGCAGAGAGAAAAAAAACACACAAATTTTAATGAAATGATAAGAAGAGTTTTGAATTTTCTTTGCTGTTTCACGATGAACGAGCAGCGACGTCATCACTCCGTGACAGCAGCGGCAAACGTTAGGAGGCAAAAGGTCTGAAAGGTCAAACTTTGGACAGAACTCAGATAATAATCAAGCAAATTTATGATAAAACCAACAAAAAGACATTTCATATCTGAAAAGGTCAAAGGTCAATGTCGCTCAAAATGAACAGGCTTAATTTTCATTCAATCAATGAAAAAAATGCATTTGTAGCATTTTTTATATTCACAGAGGTCAGAGGTCATGTAGTGACCTTTCACTTAACAAGGTGGTGATTCCAGTTCCACGCAGTTTTCATTATTTTGTGAATAACAACACGTTCCAGCTAAGAAGTTGGAAACACAAACATGTCG